>QKMX01364636.1:31347-42327 GCA_003401595.1 Venustaconcha ellipsiformis | reverse complement strand
AAAAAAAATCCAAATCCCTTTCAAAATTAAGAATTGTGATACTGGACTATGAAAATAGCCTAATTTGGCTAGCAGAAAATATTACAAGTGTCAAAACAATGCCAGGTCTGAAGATAAAAAACTACATTAGTTTTGAGTCATGGTCATAGATGTAGTGAATTTTGATTCATGGTATTTTGCATGTCCTCATGTAATAATCATAGTGCACACAAACATTTTTGATCATATATGTTTTCAAGTTTTCAAATGATAGAATAAAAGTATTTAATCACATAATTACTGTTAGTCACTGAAAAATATATAAGCATTTCCATAATTTTTCCAAACCAAAAACAACTTCATCAAATAATGAAACTGTCTTTAATCTTTCAACTAATTATGTTATAAAAAGCAAGAAAATAAGATAAATTCTGTTATTCAAAGTGAATGAAAATTAGCAATCATGGTGAAATCTGTATAAGTATCAGTGGCATAATCAACAGTATTGTTGAATACGTCTTTTGGGATAAAACCATGACTTCTTGAAGAATTCTAATAACATTTTGCAGATTGTATCTCCATGGAGATAGAAATTGTATTCTTACATCAAATGAATGTACCCTCAGTTTCCACAATCAAATTTTGCATAATTATGCTTTTGGAACTATTTCACTGTAACATAACATGTAAATTTAAAAAGTGATGTGTCTTTGGTTTTACTTGTACATGAGAGGGATTTTAAATTAAGACTAGACTAGATCATAATCTATATTATAAAAAATGATAAAACACAGGGATTTGCCAAAAAAGGATTAATTATCTTTCATCTCATTCTTATTATCTTTCATCTCATTCTTATTAATTATCTTTCATCTCATTCTTTCATTCTGCATTCAGACCCATCAGTATCTGAAATTCCCTCTAAAAAGGAAGAAATAATTCAAGTTATCAAGCATCTAAAATGAACCAATTAAACTTTAGTCCCCTGACAGTTGAATAGCAGAATGATCTCAAATGAAACTAATTTAAATCCTTCAATGAAGAAAATTTTAAAATGTACCAAGAAAGATAGTGGTACTACAGAGCTTTCACTGGGGCTAGTAAAAAATAAAATAAGAAAAATAAAAATATGAGTAAGTGGGTATGGGGATGGGGATCCAAAGATCAACAGCATAACACTTGCACCCTTAGTCCTGCAATGCAAGATGTCAACCATTACAGTTATGATGTGGCATTTATCCCATCCCTCCTGTCTTAATTATCAGGATTGATATAAAGCTTTGAAAGCTGGGTGGATCCTAATCTCTATAACCATTTGCAGATACTAGTAATTATTTCTCATGGATAGCCTAGCCTGATTATGAACACATAATATGTTTAAAGAAATTAAAATTGTTTACTAACAATTATAAAAGTTAATAATCAAGCAAATCGTATTAAACCCGTCCATAGCAGGATCAAATCTTAAAGACAGTTCATTTTACATCCAACCTATAGCAACAAATCCTTTGCTTGGAAAATTGGGTTCCCACTGAAAATAAATATGCCCATTAAGATAAAGTATTATGGCCATGACGTGGCAAATTCAAAACCTAAGATCGGGTACCATGGTTAGACTACCTGTTTGATTACAATGCAGCTATTATATTGTTTTTGCTGATGGAAAATCCCATTTTATAAATAGCCACATGCCAGAAACCCTAAAATAGCAGCAATATGCCAAAAAAGAGCTTTAATAGAAAATAAATAAAAAAAGGAATTAATAAAATTATAATTTTTAGGCTTTACTGTTTGTTTTTTTTTTCACTGATTATCTTGGTATAGAATTTTAGTTGTCAAATCACACAGATTACATACTGACCATGAGGCATTATTTGATGTGTGATTTTGCAACAGACAATTTATATAACAATAATTCTAATTTATAAAGACTAACCATGTTTTCTACAATCTAAATGGATGTAAACGGTCACATAATACTGATCAGAATATTTCTACAGATCAATAAATTGTATGAACTATATTTGCTTCTTGTTTCCAGGTTATTTTATTTGAAGTTTTACCTATATCAAAGCTATACACCATAATAACAACAAGAAACCCCCACGCACCGGAACCATGATTTCAAATCAAAATTTACAAACCCCATGATTAAAATTGCCTATTATAAGTTAAACAAATCAACTGCACATATATTCCTGCACTCCAATACTCACCATTTTGCCAAAAATGGCATATGGCAGGGTTTAAGATCTAATCTTCAGAAATTATTACATTTCGCATCAATAACATGTTCCAGCAGCTGTTATGAAAAGGTCAGGGTCATATGACAAGGAATATCACTAAAAGTGGAAATGAGTTTGCTTTTGAATGATCAAAATGTGCAGAAAGCAAGAATAATGAATGCCATAACAAGATGTGCTGTATGCAACCATAATGTTAAAAATAGTAATAACTTGACTAATACATCATTAACCATTATTTAAATTTTTTAAAATTATCAAAAACCAAGCTGTGGACAGATGGCATGACTCAATCTTATCTTCTATCTATATTTACTATATAAAAATTGCCCACTCTTGGCTAACGATGATAGATCTTTGTACTCTGTCGCAGTGAAGGAGCTAACGAAAGAGAAGTTTGAACTACAAAAAATGAATATTTTGTTATTGACTCTGCCAATATGATAACAAAATAAAAATTAGAATTATAAAAACGAAATGACTATGGTTGGGTATTTATCAGTTTATCAGATGAGATGTGTAAATTTGACATAATCCCTCACAAATTGAACATAAATTCCTTTGGACTTCATTTACTTTGTAAGTGTTTAGGTCAAATTTACACACTGATAAATACCTGATAATGATCATTTAATCCTAAATGCTGAAGAAAAAAAAAGTAAGAATTCTGTACTTTATTAGAACATTCTCTTGTGAACTCTTCCCCAAACTGCATGGGTGTCATCTTCCCAGTCTCTAGCTTGATCCATGACCCCGTGTCCCCATTTTCCTGTATTACTTTAACTATTGTCCCTGTGGGGATACCAACTTTTTCTTCATACTCTGCAAAATATTCAAAAGTATATTATGTTGTATTATTTTAACTAATGTTCATTATCAATTACTTATATAGTATTTAGGTATTTTGTCTATTAATTGCTTATGTCTTGTCAGAGTATTGCAAGTGTGTTGACAATGGATTGAAATAAAGAAAACATCTGCATGATCCAGAGTATCATGTTTTGTGGTTGTTTTCATTTAATATGTAAAACACTTTGAGCTCTGAGGACAATTATATTTTTGTTAAAATCTAAAATACACAGAATGAAATAATTTTGTCATTTTATGGAAAAATGGTATAATCAAATGTAGTAAGTAATTGGTAACATTGCACAAGATTATCCTTATTTTTAAGAGTATAATTTATTTTATCCAGTAAAAAAAGCTTAAAACTGAACTTAATCCATAAACTTTAACAACAAAGTTAACCTAAGGTGTGGGTCAAAATAAAGATTGATAGGCATTACGCACTGCTGATAGGTTTCCACATTGTTACAAGAGACTCACTGCCATTGTTCACTGTTTAACAAAATGATAAATCTTATTTAATCCATTACTCAGCTTAAAAATACAAATAATATAATGGAGAGTAGATGACACCAGGTTTGGGTACAACACTAAGAATACACTAGAGTGATTGATTCTAGGTCTTGATAAAACATTCAGAATACCCAAAAGAGTAATTGACACCAAGTCTGGGTATAACACTCAGAATACAATGTAAACTAACTGACACCAGGTCAGGGTACATGACTTACAATACAATGTAGAATAACTGAAGCCAGGTTTGGACATAACACATAGAATACAATGGAGATTAACTGACACCAGGTTTGGAAGCAACACTAAGAATACACTAGAGAGCAACTAACACCAGGTTTTGGTACAACACACAATATACAATGAAGTGTATCTGACACGAGGTCTGGGTGTAAGACTCATAATACAATGTAGAGTAACTGACAATCAGGTCCAGGCACAACACACAAAATATCCTGGAAAGTAATTATATAGGACCTAGTCTGGATATACCAAGCATTAATACAATGACAATAGCATGGAAAATGGTGTATTGGTAAACAATGCACCAATGAAGAACTTACCTCTAAATACAGGAAATGGCGATGGCAAAATCACACCTCCTACATCAAAGATAATTGCTTTCGTCTTCATTATTCAAGTACCTGTTTATAGTAACAAAAAAATGAGAAAGTTACTTTACGAGAAGTGAATAAAAGAAGACATATGTAAATATTATGACACTGACTGAAAGATGACAAATTTACTATATGACAGTGACAGGATGATTACAAATTTACCTGTCTCTATCCTAGCACTAATTTTCAGAACACTATTAATCCATAACAAATGTAACTTTATATCCGCTAATTTTTGGTACTCAGAACTATAATCTCATTTAAATTTTGCACATTTTTAGGTATCAAAATTAATAGTATATTTATTCCATCAACTAAATGAAAAACTGAAAAAACAAATAAGTTAACAAAAGATATATTCAATATTTAAAATAAATCAAATCAATACAGAATGGGAGGAAAACTGTATTGAGATTAAATTTAAAAGTAAAGATATAACAAATAAAACTTTCAACATTTTGTATTTTTTGCATAATCATTACAAAGTTAGATATATGGATGCACAAATAGTGAGAATGAAAATGGATAGGCTAAAATCATGATGCAAGCAATAGGGGCATACACAAACGACCATGATGCAATAATGGTCACCTTTAAAATAATAGTTTGAAAAAAAAGCAATGCACAAAACCTAATGAATTAGGGGAGTATGAAATATAAGTTACAGTGACCTGTATCAGAATAATCTACTATTCTTCATGATGCATTGATAACAAGTAATCTCATTCTGTAGGCAAAGTTATGACAGAATGAGCTAAGCACAAGCATAAACCTAATTTTGATGCCAGTCAAAAGGACTTCTGCCTAGACATACAGACTGATGAACAGACAAAACATGATGTCATAGTTACTATGCTATCTGACCCAAAGCACATTTCTGTAACCATGGTTACCAAAACAACACCTTAACTTCTTTGAGTATGATTATGTTTTACTTCACAGAAATAGAACAATGCACAGAAATACAGTAAGGGAAGACAAGAAAATAAATAATTATATAAAGAAATAAATCTGCACGTTAACAAAAGGAGCATCTCTCATGATAGTTTCTTTTGTTTTTTGATATGTGTGGAGATCAAGTTACAGGAGTTTGATATGGCCATATTGATAGAACAGTATTAAGTGCTTAGCTGTAAAATAACATGCAGTGGAGAGAAACTTCAAAACAAAATATAAATAAAGCTACAAAAGACTGGCATTTGCATCAGAGTATCATACTGAACAATGGCAATCAGAGTATTATAATGAAGATTGGTCATCAGAGTATCATACTGAACAATGGTCATCAGAGTATCATACTGAACAATGGTCATGACAGTATCATACTGAACAATGGTCATCAGAGTATCATAATGAATAATAGCAATCAGAGCATTATACTGAAGATTGATCATCAGAGTATCATACTGAACAATGGTCATCAGTGTATCATATTGAACAATGGTCATCAGTGTATCATACTGAACAACAGTCATCAGAGTATCATACTGAACAATGGCAATAAGAGTATTATACTGAAGATTGGTCGTCAGAGTATCTTACTGAACAATGGTCATCAGAGTATCATACTGAACCATGGTCATGACAGTATCATACTAAACAATGGTCATCAGTGTATCATACTGAACAATGGTCAGGACAGTATCATACTGAACAATGGTCATCAGTGTAACATACTGTAAAATAGTCATCAGAGTATCTTATTAATTATCAAAGTAACTGATTGTAAAATGCTCATGAGAATATCCTATTGTAAACTAGTGGCCATCCAAGTAACCTGATGTAAAATGGTCATCAGAAGCATCCTATTGTAAAATAGTCAAGCCTGCAATCATTAATTTTGCTAGCAAAAGGAAGAGTATCTGAAAACACTCTTCCACAATATCATAAATAGGAAGTGTTTCCATGGAATCCATAACAAGTCTATTATTAATTTCTTTTTCTTTATCTTTAATGTATAACACAAGATCTATTCTAGGACATGAAATTTGGAGACTCACAATAATTTCTCAAACTTCATGCAAAAAATCAAACCAATGCATAATAATCATGAAGCACATGTTGCAGCT
The DNA here is from genome assembly GCA_003401595.1 of Venustaconcha ellipsiformis. Taxonomy (NCBI): domain Eukaryota; kingdom Metazoa; phylum Mollusca; class Bivalvia; order Unionida; family Unionidae; genus Venustaconcha; species Venustaconcha ellipsiformis. The sequence goes on along the minus strand of QKMX01364636.1, from coordinate 36,060 downwards.
TATCTTGAAGCCTTATGTTTATTTCTTCATTAAGTATGTCCTGTATTCTGAAAATCTCCCCTTTACTTAAAATGGAGGGTGCAATTTTCCCAATAATCTTGTTTTAGAATAGAGACTGTAGAATATCAGACATGATTAAATAAAACAGATTACGTCTATGCAATCTGAGATACAATGGCTTACAATATAACTGTCGTACATGTAAAAAGTATTTATTATATAGTACTGGTATAACAGGAAAATTGTAAGCAACGATAGGAGCCCCTGCGATTTGAGATGGCCCAAAATCCGTTCTATTTAAAGTATTTGAGCGAACAGGTTCAACGCTGATTATAGAACATAAATTGATCTGAATCATGAATTGATTTCAAAATCAGGGATGGCAGGTCACTGAATTCAATCCTCCAACGTATATTCCAGACGTACAAATATAACAACTTCTTTTGCTTGAATTTCATCAATACATTTCATCTGAATGATTCTGTAACCATGTTTCAAAGTTCAGTCATGCTCTATACGGTCTGGAGCTGTGCACAGTTTAGGTAATCCCGGATATTCATGTGATGATTGAAATGGAATATAGATTTGTACCAAAATAATATCCCAAAAATTTCACTTTCTGAGTAGATTCAAAATCGTTGTAATCACAAAGATATCTTAAAACACAACAATTGGGGATTCAAAATAAAAGTTTCTTTTATATCGTGTGTATAAATTTGAGGTCAATAAATATAACGAATATATCACACTTGACAAAGTATATAGCAGAAGACCATAGATAGTGAAAACCACCTTGAACCTGATTAGTGTCTATAGTATTATTGCAACGATTTTTCTTTGTTTGCAATACTGATTTCTATTAATAATTATTTGTACTTGAATGATTTCTCCACTGTTGTCATATGATGAAAAGGGAAGCTTTCCAAAGTCAAGCTGGTCTATCATGTCACAAATGTGGGGTCTACTTTATGTTGGTTATATATATATAGATATAAATACATCACAGTATCGTCAATCGGCCTTTGACTGAAGACTGTAGTGGAGATAATGGCGTTCGTTTTTCCTAAAGTAATTGTTTGAATTTATTGTGTCTTTGGTTATTTTGAATAACATATAAATATTTCATTTACATTAACTCTTTCTTGCATAGAATCACTCTAAATTTATCTTGGTAAAATGGGGATTGCTATATTTATGTGCATCACCAGATGGGGGGGGGGCGTAGGGGTGGAAATTAAACTATTTATATTTAAATACTTCTTTGCGATTATAATATAACTTGCGCGTCAGGCTTTTTAGAATTTAAAGCGTTTAAAGAGAAAGTTGAAAGGATTTAATTGTAAGGGATGGATAAAGTCGCCGGAACGGAATCGGCATTTTGCCCAGGTGAAAAATGTCTGTACTCGATTTAAAGTTTTGTATTTCACAGTACATTTATATATCTGAATAATGAAAAGGAAATACATTGGTATTATAATTAATATTATTTAGTATTGTCCTTATGGGACAACTTTATTGTTCTAAATACCTTGGTATCAATTTGCTACAAAGTCATGGAGCACATCATCCATGACACCTGATGAAGTTCTTTGAAAGTAACAACGTTCTGTATGAAAGACAACATGGTTTCAGAAAGAAGAGATAATGTGAGAGTCAGCTTATGATCATACTACATTATCATACAGCCAGTCTAAACAACAAGCAACAGATATATGCTATCCTGCTAGACTTTAACAAAACCATTGATAAAAGATCCTCATAAAAATGGCTTGCAGCCAGGCTTCATCTCTGTGGTGTCCATGGCAAGACACTGGAGTGGATAAACAGCTTTCTAGATGGAAGAAACCACAGGTGCTAGAAGGCCAGCAATCTTCATCAGCCCCATCACTTTAGGCGTACCACAAGGAACAGTCACAGGTCCTCTGCTTTTCCTGATCTACATCAGTGATTTGCTGTATGGAGTTGATTCCCAAGTAAGCCTTTTTGCTGACAACAGCTTGCAGTACAGAGTTTTCATCTTGGACCAGGATGCAGAACTATTATAAGCAGATCTAGAATGATGGGAAATGAATGGCAAATGAGTTCAATCCTGACAAATGTGAGGTCATCGGAATCACCAACAAGAGACAGTTCGTTCCAGCCATGTACACCATTCATGGTCAAAAAATGACAATGACATCCAAGACCAGATATTTGGGAGTCACTGTCGATAACACCTTATCATGGAAAAGCCACATTGACTAAGAAAGAAGAAAAGCAATGCCATTGATTCAGAAAGAAGAAAAGCAATGCCATAGCATTCCTTTGTAGAAATCTGTCTACATGCCCCAAACAAGTAAAGCCTACGTGCTATAAATCCTTAGTATGCCCACAACTGGGGTATGCATCTCCCATTTTGGACACATCTACCAAAACATTGTCAAACTTGAAGCAGTACAGCGATGAGAAATACAGTTTACTGTTGGTGATTATCAATGAACCAATAGTGTCTCCTCCATGCTCCAACATCTGGGATGGAAAGAGCTTCAAGCTCGATGCCAACAAGCTAATGCTGTTATGATGTAAATCAGCAAGTTGACATACCAGCAGCACCATTCTGCCAACAGATGGGATCTTACACTAGAGGACATTTGTGCAGATTCCTTGTCCTCTTCACCAGTCAATGCATACAAAAACTCCTTCTTCCCATCAGGAATCTGCCTGTGGAACTCCTTACAAGCCACCTTAGTCAGTGCCAATTCCATTGATTATTTCAGAGCAGGGTTTGACATTGGGAATCACTTAGTTCCAAGCCAGGGATGTTTTTAACCCATTTTTAGCTGCACTTGGACCTCCCACCACATGTACATAGTTCACACCATGTGCAAGTATGTTACAATGGAACCCAGCACATTATTGGAAAATTAAATTTTTAACCATCATATTATATTATTCGCACAACCTCCTGTTTGTTTGTACCTCCCTACCAATTTAAAAGCATAAAGCATCAAGCAAATAGAAAGTGCACAATATGTAGTCATTTTATTCATCAGTTTATAGTTTCTGTCCTGACTATTGCCAGGGAGTCCAATACTCGGTAGTTGTTGGTTTTTCAGATCAAAACAGGACTTTATTTACATGTTTGCCAGAGGTACTAAAACACTGAAATACACTCAAAAACTAAAATTCACATTTTTTTGTATCCTTAGCTAATATTCATGATGATAAATGTATTATGATTTGTATGTGTTTTAATGATGTTAAGAATACAAAATAAAATTTGTTTTTAGTGTTTGCTATAGGAATTATTCAGATTTTTCTATTTATTGCTCCATTCATTAATGAAATCACATGATTGTACTAGATTGGTCAGCAGTTACCTTGTTTTGTATGCTTGCTACATGTTTATTTACTTTAAAAAAAAATAAGTATATATTTCTAGCAAAAATAGGTAAATATACATTCTGGATTCTCACAATCATAATCTCACTCTTATATTCTAAGTTCAGACCAATTCACGATTTATTACCATACCTGTTCAACTGAGTAAAATCAAGTACAACCGAGTGATAACATTACATGGATTGCACCTGAAATTTTGTAAAAACATAATTTATTCAGATCAAAATCAATTAAATCAAAGTTTGTTTTGCTTAGAATAATTATTAAAATAATTACAAATCATAATATCTAGGTGTACACTAGTATATACACCTAAAATATGTCAATAAATGTGTATTTCGTTGTGTGTTTTGGTTTTTGAGCATATTTCGGTGTTTCAGATAATTGTGTTTGCCATTTTTGCATAGGTGTTTCTATGTTTTTAAGCAACAGATGTGATGTAGTTCAATGTCTTTGATCATTTCGATAAATCTGTAGAGTTTGAAGTTCCATCTCTTTGAATATACTTATACAATATTTCTTCCTTCAGTTTCTATTAGAAATATTAAAACTAGACATTTTAAATACTGGATGCAGATGACAGTTTTACTACAATGAACTGTTTTAGAAACCAGGAAAGGACAGTGAACAGTCTGTTTGCGCATTTACATAAGGAGCTTATTTAGTTTGAAATGCCAGTAAGTTGACAGTGTTATGGACTCCCTAGCAACATTCAATTTAAACATTATAAATTGATAAATAAAATGAGTTTGGTTCATTTTTTTTAATCCTTGACTTTTTTTCTTGGTTTGTAAATAAAGCCATTATCTGATTCTGTATAAATTTCAGTTATGTTTCCATGACTGCAAAACATTTTATTTTATTGTGTAGGATTCCTTTTTTAAGTTCTATTTAAAATCAGTTGAGGTTTCTCATTTACTGTAGTTTGTCCATAAACAAGGCACTTGATTCACTTGTGTCACCACTAAATAACTAAATTGTGTTGTTGTGATGTAAAACAACAGATCCAAATCAGTTGAGGTTTTTTTGCTGATTATTTTTGGTCAAAAGTTGTGTACTTAGCTCAATAAATATAAAATGTGCTTTCTGCTATTATTGTTTGCTTTTTGTTTAGATAGATAGATAGATAGATAGATATGAAAGTTTACAGAGATCAGAATCCTTAGATGTGATTACCATCCTTTTCAGTTATTACATTCATTCTGTGATCTCTTCTGGAACAAAAAAGGGCATGCAGTCAGTTCAAAATTTATTAAGCTGTTCTAAAGGTTTATTAATCAATTTGGTGTCAAGATAATGTGACTGAGTGGGACATGATTCTACATGTCTGTG
>QKMX01364614.1:0-15152 GCA_003401595.1 Venustaconcha ellipsiformis | reverse complement strand
ACACACACACACACACACACACAAGCAATGTCCTTGTCCTACACATTCAAGCGATGTCATTGCCATACTCCCTCGCCATTTTCCTTCATAATTTTAGTTATAAAACAGACTTTTATTGTTGTAGCAGCACCCGTTTTGGTGAAGAAGCTGACTTGCACTGTTGCAGCAGCACATATTCTAGTGATAAAAAATTGCTTGTTGATATTATATTGTGTAAATCGGATTCTAGTTAACTGTGTTTTGGTTACTCTAAAGGTTGTTGAATGGTACATGCAGGATATTTATCACTTCAAGAGCGGAATAATTGTATAGTGTGGGTGTTGGATAATATATAAGTTTGTGTTAGTCACTTCCAAGATGTGTTTACTGCATAGCATGGGTACATTTCCTGTTTCAGAGGTTATGATGTAACTTAACCCCACCTGCACGTGAAACAGATTCAGTAAGTATCGGTCTTGTCGTTACCTTGTGGCTCGCCTACGAATATACTTATATCTTATACAATTGGTTCAATGAGCGAGAAAAGGCAATAACTACCGCCCTCATTATTTAATAACAACACGTATGAACTATACAAATCAAATCGTTAACATGAAGTGTTTCGAAATGATCTGTATGCTAATGTAAGGACTGCATTAAGAAAGTTAAAACATTATCAAACGCATAGTCATTACAAGACACATCAGTTAGTAACATAAGAGTCGATCATAATTTTTGGCACCACAAATATGTGCTAGCAAACAACAAAAAGTTATATAAATATGCTGTTCTAAATAAAGTGTTACTAAATGTTTCATATAAATGTACAGATCTCAAGCGTGCAATCGCATGAGGACGCAGTGTATATCATGCAATCAACTGGCGAAAACGTTCCCAATACACACGTGTATCTTATTATTTCTTTTATGCAGGGTTAATGGTATTAGGATTGAGTCGGCCAAGGCATGGGTGTTCAATTCATGTTAATATTTATGATTATTTATATGAGTTTCGGGCGATGGAGGAAGGAGTAAAATGAAACTTAGTCTAGTATTTATTGCTTATTGGTGCTACTGCACCATAGCCTTTGGTGCTAAAGATTCTGGTTCACAAAGGTTCTGGATTTCGTTGTCGCGTGCATCAAGAATGTTTGGTTCACTGGTCGCATAATTTACCCACATTATTGTAGTCACCTGTTTGCGAACAAGCAGAATACAAAATTTAATTATATGGATTTCACACAAAACATGTGAATTGTATGACAGGGTTAAGTATCATGATAATTTGAGTGAATTTAGACTGATCAAGTAAAGACCCATTAAATATAAATTTGAGTTGTTACCTGAAGACGTATGCTATTAGGATTCTATTTAAATTCCCAAAATAATGGAACCAAAAACTGTTTCTTTACAAAACTTACAAAATAACAACTCTGCATGCATGTATTATTTGTCTACGTTGTAATTAGTTGAATACTTTTAGCGATTTCACAATAGATAAATATTTCGTTGAGAATAGTTGAGTCATTGAAGAAAAACGAAAGAGTTTAAACCAACTATCCTTCATTGAGAGGGACTAAAGTGTGATAAAGGTAGTGAACGCTGATCTTGAATACTATTAATTTGAACCTGACTTTAGCAACTTTGAACACCGGGTAATACATAATTATTGACCAATTAAAATTAAACAACAAGCAATCTATGCATAGATTGAGGTCAGCATGTAAATACGAGACGTGTTATAAAAATGGACAAAATAGATTTCAATGTTAAATTCCCATATTTTAAATTAACTAGCGGTCATGAATTATCATATTAACAGCTGACTTGAATTAATCCTGTCTCATCTCTCTTCTCATGGCCTGGGCTGTTAGAATGTCCATTCCGATATTTCCTCTACAACTTCTCTAATAGTTTACCATTAGTCAGGTTGCAAGTATACCTAGTTTAATGTCTTGAAAATGGGCAGTAAATAGAAAAATAATAAAGAAACGATGGTTATATTCTATAGTACCATTACAAGCAATACTGGCATTTTGCCAATTACTTTTATTATTAAGAAAACCGTTTGATATTAAGCTGCACCTGTACTAGAACGTTTGGGAGACAAGTTGATACCAATAACAAAACGTTTCGCCTTAGTAAATTTTTCCAATTTACCGTTTACAATATACCAGTATGTGGATGAACAGAAATCTCATCGATCCTTCTCTTTCTTAGACGGCAAAATTATATTGAGTCGCTGTAACGTTCAGACATAATACATACAAAATTAGCATTGGTTAAACTATGTGGTAAGGTATTTTATTTTGAATATTTTAAAACTAAATGACAATCAAGAATAGCTTCATGTCAGCTGTAAAGTAAAAGAACTGACACTGAGCTGTTCTTCCACTCAAGTGACAAGCTTTGACATCTGAAATATACACTTTAAATTCAATACGAATCAAGACGTTTGTCACAAGATTGTGAGATCATCAAATCATTTGTCAATCCTTAGAAACAGATTATCGATGACAAGCGAGAAAGGATTCCCTTATTACAACACGTTACCTTGCGGGCACATGGTACAAATTAGAAGAGACGATTCTTAGTTTACATTTTTTGGTTGCAGGATCGTAGTTCAAGAGATTTTATACAAATTCGAGTGAAAAGGAAAGAACAGGTGCATAATCTATAGCTTAGACTATTTAACCGTTGCTATCCGAATTATATAAACAAATCGACTGACTAGCTTGAAAATGTTTAATTGATCGGACTTTGATTAACTACTACTAGAATCTTGCAAGAGTTTGGTAACCAGGATTTCGTCATATAATGGTACAGTGATATACATAATTCCATGATATGACTTGAGGTTCATGTTCAAGATTTACAGGAATATAACAAGTAAATCATTAAAGACGTATTGTCTCAAGAAAATATTTATTTGTGACGTGTGACGAGTGAAGGAGTTATGAGTGAATTCCTGCTTTATGATTTAGAATCATATTCCATTTGGCATACGTAAATAAGTTTTTTCATGAAAGGTTTTGCTGCGCACTCTTACGATGTGTTTTTGAAATTTTATTTTAATTCTCGTGCATTCCTGGATAAACAGCTAGGGCTGGCAATGTTGTCGTCCAATCTGGCTGGCTGATTGCAATTCGTCTTTTGGGGTTCTTTAGTTGGAAATATGATGTTTTAAAATACGACAATAATTTTAACCCTGCTTTTAAAACAGTTCATAGGTGCTATTTGTTATTCCGTGATCTTAATCTGGACCAGAACACGACTTGATATTAGTAACAAACTCAGATCAAGTCAGCACTAATTTTCCGAGGGTATAACATTTGTATCTTCAGTTTGCCCAAGGAATGGCAGTGTCGTCTATCGCAGGAAAGTGAGGATTTAATTTTGTTTATGTGACATTTAAAGTCTATCTGATATCCGTATTTTTACATCCTGACAAGTGACATGATCTTGAGTAAAATGTTTGTTTGTTTATCAAGCTACTACAGATAACAAAGAGGATCATACATTTGTATAATAGTGATGAATGAAAATGTACCTCAGATTGGATTATTTTTTGAAAAACTGGCTGACAAGACGGATTGCGAATTTTTCACCCACATTGAAAACAAAAGCCACAGCTAAAATTTGGCTATATTCATTTCGTTTCTATTTCTTTAAACATAATGTACTCGGTGTAACATACATTTCAATTTTTAGTGACATTTTTAATACGTTTCTGCTACAGAACCGATAGACACATCATGTTTCATATGACTCAGACAGTCAAATAATGTTACAATATTGCATATCCAGTCAGGTAATTTTAACATATTATTTAATTTTGTCCGTATAAATTTCAAGATGGTGGCCTAACTTTTAAATTCCCGTTTGAGTCTAGGTCCATATGTCCATTTAATTAGGTCACTCTAACTTTGCTTAAATCTACTTTTTCCTTTAATGTGTAATGTACTCACATATTGTTCTGTTGAGCATTCATTTAATTCATCGTATTGTATTTTCTTCTTGTCTTTTTTAATTGGTACTACAAGTGATTGATATTTCCTTAAGTAACAAGATTGTAAGTTTTATATCATTCTGATCCTGAATGAGTAAAATCTTTAACAAAATATATGCATGCTGACGAGATGATTTGCATCTGATTCATCTGAACGCCTTTACAACTCTGTTCTGATTATATTTATAAAATAAAAAACCTATTATTTCTGATATCATGATAATGTACTTTATTGCCAACAACATTTACACGGAGTAGTGCGTATGATCAACAGAGAATTGTACCACTTATTTCTGACCCGACGTTGTTCATACTTAGCAAAAAAGGCCAATTTCAGGAGTTTGGATATCATACATCAGAAAAACTGACGCATATGTAGTAAGTTGACTTCATTATTGAGACTGTATTTTTTAAATAGGAATTTGATCAAACTTTGTAAGAAGAATTTTGTCATCAAAATCTTGGTTGAGTATGATTATGAGCAAAATTCATGTATCTAAATAATGTGACCTTGAATCACATTGCCCTAGCTTGTACACCTTCTGGCCAATTTTTTTTATTTTATTTTATATACATTTGTCAAATAGTCTTTTGCTATCAATATGCTGGATAGGATTGACTATAAACAAGCTCTTGAATACCTTAAAATAACAAGTAAATAGCAAATGTATTCTCTGACAAACTTTCTGATTTTCTTAGCGTATCTCACTTTATATAAACATGATTCATTACTAGCCATTCCATTTTCAGTAACAGTTCCTGGTGGCTTGCTAGACATAGGGATCGTACAAACACCAAAGAACCAGTTGAAGGATATGTTCCGTGGAATTATGTTGTGAAAATCCCTCTTGAAGATCAGGAGTAAGTTTGCTGTCACCCTCTTTTGGCACAAAAGAGACATTTAATCGATTCTGTTCTGCTCATCTGTCATTCCTACTATCTGTATGTGCTCTTCACTTTCATTTTAGCACACTAACCCCTATAATTGTTATTTGATATAAACACAATTTGGTACGCACCAAATACCGCTTCGATTACTATCGTTCTGTAGTGTAACAGACCCTGATTGTTGGAACCACTCACTTTCGTTTCTAAATAACATATTGTTTTATTATTGAACTCAACCGAAGTTGCAATGCTGCTTTATATTTAATGAGATCATAAATGAGACTAAATTTTAAGCTTATACAGACGTAACCTATGATGGTCAGACTCGTCCATGTTATTTTCCGTCCAAAATAGCCATTGAGTTCTATTTGTTTTCAACCAGATTTTGGCATGATGCTTGATATTGAGGAGACAATGACATAATAATTGTCAGTTTCCTGCATTATCGTTAAATAGAGCTACACCACTTAACATCAGACCCACACTTTCATTTCCGCAGAAAGTATCCCTTCACAATTATTAGCTTACAACCATGCCAGGTATAAAAACTTTATTTACATTAGAAAATTGCTGAGTATGATTGTCAGTATTCTGGGTTGTTTAGCCTAGTTATGGACAGTGATTATGAAACCGCATAATTTGGTTCCAAAAAATAATTGTCTTCATATTTGTAAGATTTCTACCAAATGTTAGAATCAGTTTCATATCAATGAGACCATTACTCCTTACAACTACTGGTTTAAATAAACATTAGAAACATGGGGATATTTCATTATAGGATTAGTGTTATGCACAATTAAGTGCATGAGCGTTATACCCAGACTATTTAAATGCATAGGGATTATACTTTGCTTCAATGATATGCCAATGCCCAAAGCAAATCTACTCCCTAGATTACTATCAGTAACGTCCTATCATCAAAATCATCCCATCCATTTATGAGTCAAGACAAAACAAGCGTCTCCAAGCATTTGTACTGCTTTGTCTTTTAGTTCTAAGAAGTAAAATAATTTTTGCATTTTTTATTCCCAGTTCCATACAAATCACATATATATACAATGTAATATTTCTCTAACGAATTTAATAAGCCCCAGAAAAAATTATAGATTACTAAAACGCAATAGAGAGAATGCAATACGAACCTTGAAAGAAACATATTAGTATTTATAAATCATTATGTCAGTGAATAAATAAGCTGTTTTACACTGAACAAATCTTAATCAGGTCCACCTAGCCTCATACTAGTCCTTATGTCCTGCAATCGGAGCAAGTGCTATTTACCTAAATTACTGTGCATCTCAACCTTAGAAGTTTACGCACTTCATACATGTGTGACCATCTTTAAAATATTATGTCCATTGAGGGAAATAGGTATTTCTACTGTCATTGTTTAAACGACCCTTGTACATACTATTATCATTAAAATAATACACATAATATTGACGTACCAAATTGGGGATAATTGGGGATAATTGAGGATAATTGGGGATAATTGAATTATGGACCTAATTCTTTTCAAGACATGCAAGCAAAACGTGGCAAATTAACAAGCTTAGAGCTTTATTTGTACAAAAACTCTTAGGAGTGATGCCAACATTTTTTTTGCTCAGAAGGTAAATTTATAACATTGAGATTTAAGACTTATCCAATTATAACAATTCCAGAGGAAGAACAAATTGACAAGTCAATTACTTTAGGAAAATTTTGCCAGTAAAGCAACAATAATTTAGGGTGCGTTTAAAAATAGTTACTAAATTATTACTATATACTAATAACAAAATAAATAAGAAAGATTTCAATGAATATGGTTTTTGGCCAAATGTCAAAATATTATTAAATCTAGAGTATAGTGTTCATTGGGAAAAAGCTTGACAATAAGAAAACAATGAAGATTACAACCAAGATTAGAAGACGATTCTGCTTTAGATAACACAAATATATTAATGGTGGAATATATGTTTGTTTTAATTGTGGTAATGATTATGGATAAAATATACAAGTAAAAATAGTGAATCTTTGACAATAAATCAATTTTTTAGGGATCCGTATAACCACTCGTCCCGATTATTGTCTGGTCTAAGCAACACTTTACAATGTGTTAGTCCCTTGGCCGAGTGGCTATAGATTCGCACCTGGAGAGCATACATGAGTGCAGTTTTTTTCTCTTAGCAAACTCTTAAGTTGAACGTAACATCGTTTAACATTTGCCTTGGGTAAATTATAAATAACTTTTTCGTAATAAGCCTACTTATTGTAAGTCTAAAACATGTCGCTGAGGAAAGGGTTATTTTCTTTCCTTTCTTTACATAGGTAGATAAAGTAAGCTTCATGTTAAAACTGGCAAATATTATTAGCACATTATATTATAGTTTCACAAATAACCCTCAATTCGTTACTTATGATCATATGTTTAAGTAGTCTAGGAGTTAGTTTGTGAGGATAAGTTATTGTTTTACTTTCAACGAGCTATCGTATATCTTTTATCAGACTTCAGAGAAGATAACAGACAGTGCATGTCAACATTTTTGTGATTTTTGTCTGGCCAAGCAATGTTACTATTATCCTAGACAAATAGCATTTCGATGACTGAAGCTTTATCGATATACTGTCATGCTATAGGGGAGATAGCAGTAAATATTTCCATAAGTGTGTAATACCGTCCAAAAGAAACGTGTTGCAAACGTGCATTCGAAATGAGTAGTTTAAGTGTCTCATCCGATTCCAATCAACGTAAAACGCAGTGCTAGCTGCTGTAATCTTTCAACAAAGCAGATAATGTTGATATTATATCTGATTGATGGAAATAGAGCCAAGTTAATGACATAAAAATGTTCAAATTCCTTTCATGGCTTTGGTGCATATCTCTCCAGGATGAAGATTTGACCAAAATGGAGTTTTTGGTACAAAAGGTGTTGAAAAGTAAGCTATTTTGGAATCATTCTTCCAAATGAAAGTTAGTGTCTTTTTCTTTGCAAAAGAAATTGCATATAAATATTTGTTGGTGTATTTATATTTGCGCAACTGGTACTTTAGGGCAGGCGTAACAATGACCTGATGAAAATCACACAATGTTTATTTGTATGTGTTTAACCACACCCATGTATAACTTATAAAGACGTGTCATAATTCTTTGAAAAGGAAAATTGTCATATATAGACTACTGTAAGGTTTCACTATAAACATGAACACCACTAAGAAGTCAATGGATGTGTATGTGCGCACGCGCATCTGCATTCTCTCGAGTTTCAAACCTTGTGCCATACGTTATACTTATCTAAGGGCCATGAATTAGAACATAATATTTTCAGAGTTTTAAGTAAAAGTTTCGAATGTGGCTCTTTTACTAAACGTGTTGGGTAACAGGACAGGAACGAGTACTTCTTTCAACGCATTCATCCCAGGGAAGAGTACTTGGATAATTTGATTACTGAACCTTTATTATTTTACCCCTGCATATCAGGTAGCAGAAAATAAATATTACATAAAACAATGGTTGCTATAGAATGGTATTAATATAAACTATAAGAGGAAATATTAAAACCATCGGTTACATGCAGATTTGATTTTGCAAACTTTACGACCTACAAAAACCCAAAAGGCATTGATTTTATGCTTGGAGACTATTTCATCTCCCTAATATCATTATTAATGTTTGCCTGAAACCTCTCCCCCAGCAAAAAAAATAAAAAGACCAATATTAAATATGATTCATAATAGGATCAAATAGTCACAACTTTTTGTTTTCAAATGTTCGAACATCTAACAAAGTTTGAACATCAGTGCAACACACGCTGTGCCAGTGAGGCAGATGGTTCACATTTGCACAGCTGTTGTCTGTTTCACAACATATTATTCATTCCGTGTGTTAAACAACAAAGTATAATTTAGCAATTAATATTATTGCATGGGCTTTCATATTGTGCAGTTATCATTAGCATATATTTATATAATATGTATAAGTTGCAATAATTTGGAACAGGCATACACAATGGTGTAGATGTAAAAACAAATATCAAATATGTGGCTAGAGGCGAGCTTAAAGTCCTAGAATTATCATATTGTCCAAAGAGCACTTTCTAATTCCAAACACTTATATACAAGGGTATGAGGCAGAAGTGCATATTGCTATTGCTCTTAAGTGACAATTAGCAAATATCCCACATCTCAAAAGAATCCACCAGACTTTTAAGCCATCAAATAGGAAAGGATTTAATTCTTCAAAGATCCCAATAGACAACAACATCCCCCAAACCCCCGTCGACACCTTCACATATACATCATTTTCACGATTTGCTTGTACTGTACTTCACATATACGATTTACTTGTTCTGTACATCACATATACATCATTTTCACGATTTACTTGTTCTGTACTTCACATATACATCATTTGTATTAATAATATTATTACTAACATTTGTAAGCACCTATGTAAGCACCTGTGTATATCTCTTACATATTTGCACTTTTTATATCTTAACATAGGTAGCAATTTGATATTGAACTTAAACTTGGTTGATGATACTCCAGCATCCTATAACGTCATATAAAGGTCGGTTATAAATTTGTTTCCACTAATTTTTGAAACACTTCTTGGGCTAAAATAAACTTTATATTAGCCTTTACCTTACGAGGACTTAGGTTCAATGCTTTACTGTATTTCAGATGGTTCAGTGCTACTATATCTGGTCTGGAGGCAGAACAGTTATTAGAGGAACGAGGTGTCGACGGGAGTTTCCTTGTCAGACAATATGGGGTCAGAGATTTTGTCATTTACGGCAGGTATAAACCACCGCTAAATAAAAGCTGTAGGATAACGAGACCCAACTTACAGACTCTACTATTTTATTTTCATCAATAAATGTAATATCATCCTTTTTCTGGATATCTCAAAACTATTTTGTATTTATCACACTTCTGATAAGCATTTGTGTGATCCATGTAAGTCGGTCACGAACACGTATTTTCACGATTTACTTGTTTTGTACTTCACATATCGGCAAATATTTAATAGATAGGTTCCAGACAAACAAGTCTCTTGGTATCCGGATTGAAAGGTCAAGATCATTGTCACTATGAAACTCTGCATCTTCTTCAATGCCTTATAATAACACCTAAATAGCATACATAGAACACATTCTTGCTGCACACCATTTTTGACAGGGAAAGACATAGTGGTATCTGATCCCACTCTACATAACATTGTTGTTTGTTTTACCAAGTTTAAAGCAAACTATCAATTAGCTTTCTGAATAGGATTCCATAGGTTCAGTGGTTCATTAGGTCAAGAGCCTTTTTGAAGCATCTAAGAAACATACACAAAGTGGACTACGGTTATGGTTATAACATTTAATGACTTCCCTGAAGGCAAAGAGACAAGTACCCGTGGAGATATGTTGCCTAAGGCCAAACTGATTGTATTTAAGCTCTATTTGACACCTTCGAAGCATAATTAGTTATAGAGCTTTGGATACGACAATCGATTGATAATTGTTTTTCTTTGACATATATATGGTCTTGAAATTAATTATTGTTATTAGAGTTACTCTACCAAAGTAGAAAAGGATGAAGCAATGCACCAACATGCTATTGAAGTACAACATATGTAGCGAACGCAGTCTATATCTAGCATATTTTAGGATGCTCCGCTTGAATAGATCAGTATCCGGGTTTTAACTTAGCAATAGTATTATTAATCTCGCGGAGATGTACAAACTCAATATATTCATATGCAACATGTTTGTTTAAGTCTGCCAGTATACTGCTTTTGTGGTGGAAATTACAATCGGAGCTTTTATGTTTGATTGCAGATTTTCATCTGAAATCTCTGTGTTGTTGATATATTGGAGTTAAAAGAAACAAAACGTGGCTTAAATTAGAGTGTAAACCGATTTAGGGCAAAACGTAGTTCTCAGAGTTACTGATGTGAACAAAACTTCCAGTGTAATATCACCTGTCATAAAACGCAATTAGCTCAAAACCAATGAATCATATTTGTGCAGTGAAACCTGTGTTGAAAGACAAATAATGTATGGTCTCTCTAGACAAGTGGTCTCTTATTACAGGCCAAAATACAAAAAAAATAAATCAAACTGTGCCTTGAGATGATCCATCATCCTATTTGTCTCTTAAGACTTACTTGTTTTACTGTATACCTTTATTGTTCATGTAGACATTGATTTATCATACAGAATATTTTATTTTTAAGTGGATTTCTAAATGTTATCTACATACGATTGTATTTTAAAAAATTTAATTTTCCAGACACAAAGGGAGAGTCAGACATTTTAAGATTCAGCATCAAGATAATTTCTATTTTCTGCAAGGGGAACCAGAATTTGCCACAGTACTGGAACTTGTGTATTATTACATGTACAAACAGATAACATTGCCGATGATGAACGATGATGGTATTACGTTGAAGTATCCAGTAGATTCTCGAGAAAAAAAGAACACTTGGGAGATTCCAAGAGAGTCTTTGAAGTTTGTTGAAAAAAGTTATGTTGGCGAATTTGGAGACGTTTGGACAGGTATGTGGTCTTGCTTGCTATAGTAATAAAATTATAACAAATATTGTTACGAGCATATCAAATGTATTAATTTAATGATAAATCTGAATTTTCCAAAAATCATTCTTCTAGTTGAGAGTATATTATTGTATACGTTCTGTCAATCTTAAATTCACGAAACGAATAATTCCAAATATATACTATTTACGAAATGTAAAAATATTTATTATCTATGTCATCGTCCATTATCGCGTCATAAATTTTTATTTTTTGAGAGTGAACAAAATGAGAATGGCAGATTACCATTTTATGACCCTTTGCCATCTAGACGTCCATGCAGGCCAAATTTATAGAACACAACAATTGGCCAGTTCATTAAAGTGGCTCATGCCACATGTATAAAATATAATTCATGGAAACAGTCATTCTCATTTCACATAATTTACAATGGTATGCTAAATGTTTTTTTTTTTCATATATATGGGCATACTAATTATTCATAACCCTTTTAATAATTGAGATATTTCAGAATCTTTAATGTTGTTATGCATATTTATATTGAGCGTGTAACTTTTGTCTACCATTAAAGATTGTAAGAGTCATCTGTAAGATGATATTTGTTAACGTGACTACTTAGATTGAGTTTAGGACATTCGTTTAACTTTTAAAAAATATTGTTTACCTGATCTTTGCCAGGTAGTTTGATAAAAGTTAAGTAAACAGACTTGACCTTGTATAAGAATTTGATAGAAAAATAACAAACACTCTGGAAATCGTCTGATCATATATTTTTATATAATGGCTGTAATCAACACATTCATATTATTCCTATTTTAACATTTGTATATTCCAATCAGTCCTTTCCTTATGCCCAGTTATAGTGTATAAAGCTTTCGTAATTCTTGATCAACCTTCTTGGCTGTGTACCACCTATCAAAGACATTCTTTTTCTCTAGCAAATTCCACAAGGGTTTGTCAGGTTATGAAACCTTTGCCGATATGAATTAAATACCAACCCACAACCTTTCAAGTTAATTCCTCAACTATATCATAATTAGAATTTTGTTCTACCGACAGTGAAGTATATACTTCACATGTTTTGTAATAATAGTCCAATGCTCTCTTGGCCATTTTAAGTTTTCAGAAATTTCATCATAGCGAGTAAAGTGTTGATCAAATTCTTTTTCATTTAAAGGGAGTACTAACCATATCTTTCTGGTTAAAATCAAAACCGAAACTTAGATGTAAAGGCTGTCCTAAATTTACTGATGTGCTAATAGTCTAGATGTCAAAACCTACGTAGGTGAGCAAAAGATCGAAAATGATGCTTGTACAGCTAAATCTTATTCATTGACTCAGAAAGTTTCATTTGCCAAAAAGTCTTCCTCTATATCGTAAAACCTTTATTTAAATTTCATACGTATGCTTCGGAATCGCAACCTTCCACAACTTTTATGAATTAAAATGTCTGATAAAATGGATCAGAAATTGATATTGTAAGAAGAAGAGGTATGTGATCAATACAGAATCAAAAAAGCAACAGAATAGAGCTATTCGAAATATTCTTGTTTTTAAGGGATCAAGATCATGATCTTCGACAGAAAGCAATATATTGCTGCAGTCAAACAATCCCAAGCCTGATTAAATGATGGAGAATTATGAACCGTTGATGTCGAAAGGTTCAATATCTTTTATTGGTAATTTTTCCAATCTCATCCCTATTAAAATTTTAAGAGTACCGAAGAGTCAAAAAAGTATTTTATTATCAGGTACTTTATCTGGGAAGTCTGCTTGCAAGTAAAAGTTTTTTTCTTATTCATTGAACATTGTTTATGTTCCTCTCCACTGTGTACATTTGTCGCTAGATGTCTCAGGACACGTGACAGTAGGAATAATTACTTCCTTACACATTAAGGGTATTCATCAATTAGTAGAAACTGATTTTCCTGGAGACAAGGTTGGGGGTTAATCCATGTTTAACTAACGAACCTTGTTTTATTCAGAAAGTTTCTCATGTTAAGATTGAAATCCCTGATTTATACCCAACTTGTGCAGATAGAAACTAGAGATATGGCAATATGACGTCTTGAAAATGATGTTGATGAGGAAAGTATTCATTTAGCTGAAACATGAATTGGTCAGTCTTTGATGAGGTCAGTTAGGACAGCCTTTTCAAAGAGGCATTTATGACACTGGTCCACTTGCTATTACTAATTCCCTTAATTCTAATGAAGGTGACAAAAGACAATCACTCATAATCAAACAAGGACAAGATCCTGAGATCACCTGTTTGCAACAAATGCACCGTTAGCGAAATGGAATCCACATATGTCTCAGTCTTTTATTTTGTGATAAATTGGGTCCTTAAGAGAGAATGAATTCAAGTTTTCAGTGACGTATCAGATTGTTGTTCTTAAATCATATGAACAGGCTATTCTTAGTTGACCTCATGAAACGCAGTTAAACGTGTTGTCTTTAAATCACATCTTATCACACTTGTCACATGGTATGAAAATCAAATCAGAAGATACCCAAGGCGGATCCTATTCCTACATTTGATGAACCATTAGCAGAATAATGATAAACTGTGGCAGTCACTTACCTATGACTATGTCAAGCACCCAATACTTGTTGACCATAATGTATGCATATACAATATTTCCAGAAGTTATTCCTATGAGAAATATG
Organism: Venustaconcha ellipsiformis; assembly: GCA_003401595.1. Taxonomy (NCBI): domain Eukaryota; kingdom Metazoa; phylum Mollusca; class Bivalvia; order Unionida; family Unionidae; genus Venustaconcha; species Venustaconcha ellipsiformis. Next base: position 1,080 of record QKMX01364614.1, on the reverse strand, counting down.
ATAAATTTAAACCAAAGTAAAAGCTTTAAAGCAGTCTTTTATACACCTTCACAAATGTGTTCAATTTGATCAAGGGCAAAGTTTTATGTCCGGTATATTCCATCAAGTCTTGCATGAATTCTTCATCAAACAGTTAAAATATTCTGCCTATCACCCTGATAGTTAAGGGCTTTCATCAGACTTTGAAGAATATAATTCATTAGTATTGCTTTTGATACAAGAAAGGAATGGAATTCAATTGATATTATGGAATCAGTTCAAGACTCGTTAGGTTTCAAATCTTTTGGACCAACTTTCGGATATACTCTCCGTGAACCACTGAAGCTGTTAACAGTAAAGCTTCTTTCAGAATTCTTCTTCATTATGTCTCTGATTGCAAATATACACACTGTCAAGGCTTGCTAAGTAGCAACAACTAATATTTGCTCCACGTAATCAAAAAATGACATTAGGATTTTACCCACAAAGGAAGTTTTCTGCTTTGATAGAGTTTTGTCTATCTTACTAATACACCACAGTCCTCATCAGAATAAGTAGCATGGTCATTATACAATTTGAAACCGAATGTGACTTAAGTTTTATTACTAACACTCCTGGGAGACGGAAATAAAAACAACTTCGCTATATACATGTGTTAATGGAGTATGTTGATAGATAAATCCCTGTAAATTATTCAGTCAATTTATTTGCATTTGTCCCGCACAGTGAAAACCTAAACGATTTATTAGACGTCCATTTCTTGTTCGAATCTCGACTATCTGGTTTAGCTCATTCATTGACCTCCTTGTTAGTATCTTNGTATGTATCATATATCTCTGTCAAAGTCATTTTTTGTTTTTTGCTTGTAATCGATGTCTTCGCTTTCTGCTGCATATAAACTCCTTCTTGGCTCTTCACATCATACGTCCTTAGAGTGCTACTTTTTCTGATGACTACAGATGGTTCCCAAAGATCTTGTCTTACTTTGTATCTGGCAGTCAGATTTTAAAGCTCTTTAGCTGTTCTGTCATACTTTTTCTTTTGCTGATTTTTCTTTTCACCCAGTTTTTTAACCTTAGGTTTCTTTATTTTATAACTTGC
>QKMX01364601.1:23531-36859 GCA_003401595.1 Venustaconcha ellipsiformis | reverse complement strand
ATCAAAACAGCTGTTTTTGATTTGGACATCACCAGAATGTGTTTTTACAGTAACAATTTGACTCAAACTAAACACTTTTGTATTATGCAGCTGAGAAATATCATAGGCTTTGAAAAAAAAAGAGAAAGTTATCAGGTCTCAAATGACATGAAAGCATGAAATACTTCAAAGGACTACGTGTGAGGAAACAGCTTATATGGATTAGTAGTTTTTGTGAACAAATGTGTTTGTTTTATACATCAATGGATTTTAAATCAATTACATTTAGGTACCTTTGTTATTTTGTTTGTTATTTCTTAGTTATTTTTAAAAGTGTGCTGCAGTTTGCGTGATGTCATTCAATTGCTAATCATCCTATGTAACTGGTAATTTGTGCTAATGATGTATTTTATTGGCAAAAATGAATTTACATTACTCAATGCACTTTTTGGATGTTCATATATTTAAATGCAAAATGTGTAGAAGTATGTGTGGAAGTATGTGTAGATGTGCAGAAGTATGTGTAGAAGTGTGTGTGGAAGTATGTGTGGAAGTATGTGTAGATGTGCAGATGTATGTGTAGAAGTGTGTGTAGAAGTGTGTGTGGAAGTATGTGTAGAAGTATGTGTGGAAGTATATTTGGAAGTATGTTTAGAAGCATGTGATCATGAGCTCTTAATTAAGCTTTCAATGTCAGGATGCATTGGTCTCAGGGGCAACCTGAATTTAATCATCATTTTTATGCTGTTGAAAATTATGTAATTTAATTGCTTTTATGCTGTTGCAAATTATATTTTTTCATCAATTTAAATCTCTTTAAACCTGTTGACAATGCAGCTGTAGATGGAAATTATAATTGGCTAGTATATTTATCAAAATGAGGGGCTTACATAAATGTTCTATTCTGAATCATCTGTGATCCATCAAATGTATGACAATATTGAGTTGAATGAAAACAATCTAAAGCTTGGTATTTCATTACTGTGTCGATTTTAAAACATTAATAGTGGGCGCAGACTCCATTCCCAAACACCCAATGAATATACTCAAAAGAGGGAAAATAGAAGGCTTCAGCTTACCTGTTTCCAGATTGCTATTTGTTCTGGCCCAACAATTTTCTGGTAGTCAGTGATGTAGAATACACAGCCAAGGAGACAAATGTCAGGAGGAACTTTAAGAGAGAAAATCTGAATCTGGTTAGTACTGTATTAAAATTCTTTGAATTTGCAAATTTACATTTAATCACTAATGCTTGACCTCACTTTGCCAGTGATGAGCAGTGCCCTCCACTATGAATACACTAAAGTTTCATGCCTGTAAATTTAAGTAAACTGACTTAAATGCAACAAGAAGAATGGCAAGTAATATTTTTTATACCCATACCTCACTTGCCATTCACCAAAATAAAACAAAACTCTTCCAAAAGCAGTCAGTCATTTATTGCACCTCATTTGTATCTGATGATGATGACATAATATGGTTCATGTAAGGCAGCAATCCATTGAAAACTGTTAGAGTAGCTGCGTTCATACATTGCATTCAAGTACAAGTAAAAAAAAAGGTAACAAATAACAAAATCACAAACTTTCTCCATATCAGCATCTTTTGAAAACTGTAATATTAACAAGTATCACAGTGATCCCTAAAAAAGTGCAAGACAAGTTGCATTCCTATGATTCTGTCTTACACTATTTAGCTGTATGACAGAAAGGACACTAATTCTAATAAAATGTACAAAAGTATTGTGACTGTCGATAAGCATATCAACATACCCTGATGAAGTACTGAATTTCATGGTGCTTGGTGATCAATTACAAATGGGGGGATTTATTTTTACCATACATGCAAGTCTTTCAATGGTAGAGGGAAAAAAATCTATTTTAATGGCCACACATACCATTTAATAGTTGCAAATCACTGCTTTTGAAAATTAAAAGAAAACCAGATTTTTTAAAATTACATGTTCTGTCCAAACATACTAAAATCAGTTAGAGCCAGTCTACTGGGGACCAGTTCCACCAGTACAATGTTTATGATAGTGGACCATATATGCTAGTTATGTAAAGGTAATGCCATATCATAAACCCACTAATAATTGACAATAGCATCTCTTGCTAGTACCAACCTATGTGTCTCTCCTTTTGTCTGAATTTGACTATTTTATTGAGTTCACCCTTTTCTTGTATTTTAGTGGTTGAGACAGATATTCAGTGGACAGTAGTCACGCTTGTGAGCATACCAGGGTACAGGCATTACGAATACATCAGTATTGTACCAAAGTGTCAGTTTCAAAATCTTCATTTATTTATGTCAATGATGCTACTTTTGCAGGAAATTCTTGAAAGTTACAATAAGATCTTCAGGCATGTTGTAATAATGTAAGAAAGAAGCCAGGAACAGAATTAAAACCTGTACAGGACATATGCTGAATTGACAAAAGCTTCTGACACAAGTCATTTGGGGGGTTTCTGTAAGATCATATAAAAATTGGGTTGCCCAAATAAATTTATCATAAGGTTTGGCAATCCCATGATGACATGCTTGCTCACGTCAAAGACAAGAGTTAGACATCTGAACCATTTCCAGCTATCAATAGAGTCAAGCAAGGCTGCATGTTGGCCCCAAGCCTCTTCAGTATCTGTCATGGAATCAACATCAAATACTGGTCTTATGGCAAGATCATCAGGCAACAGATGAATGATCATAATCTTTTTTTTCTGAGGACTGTTCAATGAATGTCAAATCTGCATCTGACATGCAACAGAGCATGGACATTTCTCTTCCACACGCGACAATTTCAGTCTCACAATTAGCATTATGAGGATGTGGTGATGCACCAACCAGCATCCAGCAAGCGTTAAACAGAGCCTACCATCACAGTAAATGACCAAACCCTCCAGGTAGTGGACAAAAAGTTCACTTATGTTGGCAAGAATTTTTCTTATTGATGATGAAATCATCACCAGACTTGCCAAAACAGGTGTGGCCTAAGGCAGCTTACATGCAAATGTGTGGAGGCACAGAGGCATCAGTGTGCAAATAAAACTGAAGATCTACAAAGCCAAAGTGTTGCCATTCCTGGTGTATGCATGTGAAATCTGGATGCTGTACAGATGACATATCTGGAAGCGGAACCATTGTTACATGGGTCGCCTGTCATGAAACTAATGAGAGTAAGACAAAGTTCCAGACACTGATATTCTTACAAATAAAGGCATTCCAAGCATACATACTGTTGATGAAATCACAGATGAGATGGGCAGGCTACATTTTAAAAGGCAAAGTGGTCAGGAGAAAACAACCACAATTTCAGATCTCAACTGGCTGATAACATTTAGGGTGATATTACAACTTTTGAAACTGCTGTAAGGGAGTCTATATGGCTAAGTTGCATAAGTAAAGATCACAACAAAATTCATTTTTAGTTAAAAATTTATCAAAGAGATGCATGTTAACAAACCAAAGTTCTGCTCTGAATGAGGGGTTGAAGTCAATTTTGTCAAAGATTATTGGAAAGTTTGTGAACACCAACATTATTTTGAAGTGAAACTTTAAAATGTCTAAATGCAGCTGTGATTCAGAAAACAATGAGCCTCAGTGAAACAAGCAAGGCAAAACGAAATTTCAAAACTAAGGGTTGAGGGAGTTTGACTTTGCGAGTCACATCAGCAAAGGGGTGCATGTGTAAACACCATACTGATGTGGTTCAATCAGGATTGTATGACATCTGTTGACACAGCAGCACCATCTGTATGTAACATCGGGACATGCTGAACATTCGGATTAAATCTTGTTAATATTATTTGTGATCTTGTCATGTTAAATACAAACTATTAATCAGTCAAGATGATTTAGCTATAACATCAATAATAAATAAATAAATAAATAATAATAATCAATAATAAATAAATAAGAGCACATGCTCTTGTTTACACAGCTGCAGTGGATAAAGTTTTAACAATGCCAGCATTTTGGTCAGCTTATACTACTCAGTTCTGACCATCATTCATTCAAGAAAATCTAGTAGAGACGTTTGAACAACAGTGTCATACAGTCTCTGAGTACAAAGATGAACACTCATGACACATGCATTACCTTCAGACCTCTTTCCCAATAAACTAATGACAGCAGCAGAGATTGCATATAATTTTAAGCATATAATTCGCCATCCAATGTATTTTAAGGACAAAAACTTTACGCATTTTTTAAAATTTAATATCAGCGTTCTTGTGATTATGCTAGTGTTTGCTCATACGTGTATGTGTGTAATGGTATATTTGACAATGCTAAGACTACCAACAATTTTTGTTTGCATGTGTATTAAATGCTTTAAAGAAAACAAATTAGGTTAAAAAAGGTTTTAATTTCAAGTCATTTTCTATAAGCTTGTATAAAAGATAGCCAATTCTCAATTGCTCATGCCTTTTTGGGTAATGTCCAATGCCCCCACCCCCTTTTGAGTCTAAAACTACACAAACACTGTCTGGGAATATGGTATGGTCATCCACAAGTATTAGCCCAGGCATGTGATGTAGAATTAAGTTTGGATTATTGGAAACCATTTCTTGCTCTTTGCAGAAACAAAATTGGTAATAGACATACAGAAAATATTATGCTCTGCATTTTGACTGGCATATAAAAACTATTTTTTTGTTTGTTTTGCATTCCGAAGATAAACATGGGGACTTTTGGGAGAAATCCAGAGATTTTCAATAAATTTAATGACTTTTCAAGGATAAAACCAACTTTTTCAAAATTAAAGGAACTTCCAAAGCAACCATTCAAATTCAAGAATTTTTCAAACGTTGAATGAAGCCGGGTGACTGATGCACAAGATATCTAACTCAATGATGACAGTGCTGCCAAAAAGGTGATACCTAACATTCCCTATTTAATGCTGAAACCAATCTGATGACACTGCTAACCAAACTAAAATCTTTGTGCCTGAAATGCTAGAATTCCATGGCAAATGTACACTTACCACTGTCTGACTGATCATGTCCACAGTAGACAGGTGGGGCTGGAGTCTCAGGTTGCTGTTGTACTAGGGGAAATGTGCTTCCTATCTGAGGACTGTTGTAAGGTGGTGGGGGTTGTCTTGGAGCCTGCCCCTGTATACCAAGTAACTGGTTCATCTGCAATATGAAAGAAACAATTTTCCGTTACAATCAAAATCAATGTGAAGAGCTTCTAAAATAAAGACAAAACTGGGTCAAATAAATCAGGGAACTGAAAAAAGAATGAGAATTTATTGAGAAATATATTTAAAATATCAGCAATGATGAACACTCACACGACAAAGTTTATTCATCAAGTAAATGATATATGTTCAGCCTCGTTTTCTCTTAAGTTATACAGATGTTGTTGGATCATCAGATTCAAACACTCAAGGACCATATGCAACACCACCCAACCCACTGCCAAAACTAAATAAATTTTAAATACTTTATTTTATGCAAAACATATATCATCAGCATTTTCTGGTTTACAAAGTAAATTACTGTCAGGCAAAAGAATATAGTTTGAATATAGACCCTCCCATTAATTCGCAATCATGGTTGGATAATAAGTAAAGAGTTTAGTTCCAACTTGCCTTCTTGTTAGAACCAGGTTTTGTATAAGGTGATGACTTCTGATGAGCAGGTTCAGTGTTGGTGATGTTCCTGAGGGTGGACCGCCCTGGCGTTGAAGGCCCCTGAATAGGTTTGGGAAGCTCATGTGCTGGAAAACCCGGCCCAATCCCCTGAGGCACAGGTGACATCTGCTGCAAGTTTGGAGGAATTCCAGGGAACTGGGGTGTTACTGGAGACTTAGGAGAGTGACTGTTTGGTCCCTTCTAGAATCACGAAAAAAAATATTGTTTTTACATGTGTAGATAGAATAAAATGCCGCAACACATTTTCTAACTACTGATTTCAATGCAAAACAGACAGACCAACATTTACATGGGTAAGACTATTTACCTGGAACACATCTGCACTGTGGCAAAATAAAAAAGAACCAGATTGCTGCAAGCAGCACATATCCCCATCTTGCTAACTTTTCCAAAGTAATAATCTTGAACTCTGGGGTTGACGTGGGTAAAGTTTAATCATAACATGTTGGGGTTTAAAACAAGCCAACAACATTACTACCTGTGGTTTTGGTACAAATGAATATGGAAAACACTGCCAAGTTATGACACATAACAGGTTAAACTTTCATTAAAATATTTCCATCAATTCAAAAGCTATAACCATACATGAATAAAGGTTCCTTTACCAGGACATTTACCTCCATGAAGGTGACATGGCAAAGGCATGAGATAAGTCTGCAATGATTACCAAAATTCTTTTAGATGTACATTGTATATGATAAAACTGAAGCTAAACCAAAACAATTTGAAACTCTAGCTTTTTCCCGATCTGAATGTTACTTTTACAGCAAGGCATAGGCAATGTGCATGCCATATTTTACTCAACTGGTGATTGTTTCATTTTCTGTACATATCTTCCCTTTTATTACAACAGGATTCTGTTTGTAAAACATGTCTTAGCTGAATATATATATATATTGATAATTTAGGGGGGGAAAACCCTTAGGATTGTCAGGGTATTGATACTGATAAATGTTGGATGAAAATCAATAATGCAGCCAAATGCATTGTCAGGACAGGGACTTTATGTACGATCTACAATGACTAAGAACTATGCAGTGACTTACAAAACTTAAAATGAGGTTTCTTTTAAAAAAATATTTTAAGGTAAACAATGCAGTTTACACAAATTTTAGTCTGCATTATAAAAAAAATCAACCTGATGTGTAAGGTTGTTTTATGTGCCAATTTGTGTAAACTTTGTCTTTTTACTAGTGATACCAATATTAATGTGAATATCATCCATACTTCAAAATTAATTTAAAAAATCCTCTTAAACGAAGGTAAAGAAATAAACTAATTAATGGGTAATTCCTGCATCACTTACAATCACAAATGTTGTTTTACATAATTATTGATTATGTCAACTGGTACAAGTAGTATATTAAACTAAACCATTTACACATTTAAATGTATCAGCCTTAGTCCCAACGTAAGTCTGTGTGTATGTGTGCGTGCATGGGGGTCAGTGCATGCACCCCAAAGAAGCAATGTCATAAAAATGAAAACCAATTTATCTACACATAGAAGACTTTAGGATTGGGAATTAAAATTAAATTAAAATAAAAAAATCTTTCTCTGAAGCATTTAATATATATTCCAGCTAAAACAGAGTTGGTAGACTTAGGGACCTATCATTTAATTTTTTAAGATTATCTTTTAAACCAAAATACATTTTTACTTTTACCTCATGATAGTATATTTTTTAAGCTAATATAATGGCTTTAAAATTAGTTTGATTTTTCAACAAATTGAAACAAGAACATATTTTAAAATCTATTTGTGGGCAGTGACATGTTTCTGTACAGGCTGTCAAGACCCAGGTCTAAGGTGACAAAATTCAAGCTGCAATTTATTTATATAAAACCAACTGATGTGAATAAAAATATGTTGTGAATACAGCACTAAAAAGCAGTAGTCAAAAAAATAGATTTGTGGTTAGCTTATCCTGATTTTCACTGAATCAGGGTTATACAAAAATTAGTTTATCCTCTTGGGACAAGTGACTTGTCAGGACCACTTTCATATTTGTCAAATACATACTACATGGATAATCCAATCACTAAATGCTTACCATTTACATTTTTACAAAAATATCTTGAACAAGCAAATGGAAAAGTAGCCATATTATACTGGTGCTGTAAGCAACAATGAAGATGTTCAGCACATCATGTCTGTAACAAGGTAAGGAGGTAATGCAGTTTTATCCCATACTCTTCTTTGCTGTTCAACATTGCTGGCATTCTTAAAGTGGGGTACATGTGCACACTAATTAAGAGTAAAGTGAAAATTTACTGCTTCAAGTCAGAAAATTGTCCAACTGAGACAGTTATTTGCATTTGGCTATCCACAAAGGCATGATGCAACCTGACACCAATTAAGGATCAGATTTGGTGTTTTATGGCACAGCAACACAAGTAGGTTATTTAGTGCCAAGGCAATTGGAATAAAATGTCTTGCAAAGTACACACCACAGTATTCAACCCAAGGTGATCCAATGGTACTATACGAACATGCACCTTTTTCGGTACCAAGTCAGGCATGCTATTCCCAAAGCCTCTGTGGCCAATTATGAGTAACAAGACAATTAAGCCTTGTGCCAATTAAGAAAAATGAGACAATTTATTGCTTTAAAGCATGATATATCCAATTGTTCAGTTAGATAATTTATACCTGCTATGGTATAAACTGCTGTAGTAAGGTACTTGTCCACCAGGTATCAGCCTAGTCCCAGAAATTGGGATATTCAAACTATATACTGCCCTATGCATGGTCCAGCTGAGTGAAGGTAGAAATTCATCGTCAATTGTAGATAGGTCAATTACCTGTACATGAATCCTGTTGGTCACCATGCGAGCCAGAGCCTCCTTGGCACTGGGGGTATCAGGACGTGAGCCGCCACTCTTGTTGGAACCAGTAGAGGGACGGCGTTCCGTCATGGAGGAGGGCAGCTGTAAATGCTGCATCTCTATTGTTGCAGGAGAGCTGACCTACATTGATCAACAAGAAGGAGCTAATGTCTCATTTATCTTTGAAAATTTAGTAAATGTTCACACATAAACTTCATACATGCAGCCACATGGGTCTTTGAGAATGAAAGTGGTTTTCTTATTGTGGAGCTTGCTAAGTTTTTTAATAAGGGAATAATATGAAAAAAAAGGTCATCACAGACCTCCACCATTTGACCTCAAACCCATGACTGTAATCTCTTTTGACCGCTATGTTTCACGAATACCTCTAATCCATTCTGACATTTACAGTTATACATAACAGGTCAAAATTAACGTACTGTTTATATTATGCTCATGTCTAACCAGCTTCAATGTATAACAGGAAACAGAGCACTCAGAAAACAGCACAACCCATCTGAATATACCATGCAATCGAATAGATTTGTATTTATAATCATAATAGTAAGTTAGTAGTTCCGGCTTATAATGACCATTGCTTTTACATTAAAGTGGTGTATTACTCCTCAGGGATGCATGCACATGACTTTTTTTTTTAGTTTTTGACCATAAAGCAAATCTATGAAACTTAACAGAAAAAGTTGACTTGGTCGCTGATTCACAAAAAAATAGGTCAAAGTAACATACATAAATCACACTGCCATTCTGAAATTTAGTCATCATAGTTCACAACAGCTTTAACTCTCATTATAAAGCAATTCTGGGTGCAGTATGGTAACACTATGGATACATGATCAGAACCATACCAATGTATAACAGTAAGTGTTGAAAGAAACAATATGAATGTGTTATATCTTCATTTCCTTTTTAAAACAGCATTATCTAATAAAGTTTTTAAATTCCTGCAATACTGCAGTTTAGCAAATCACAGTTCAGGAGATAATGAGGTTGGCAGATATGGACTCCAACAAACAGATTACAATAAAAGAACTGTACTATTAAACAAATGTACACAGGACTGTGGACCTGGCTTCACATCACAAACACTGTACAGGTAATAAAAACTAAACCCAATGATTTTACTACAGCTGTTTTTTGTCAATATTACATGTACTCAAAGTAGTGTGTATCTTCAAAGTCATGTATTTTTCAAATACACATAAATATTTTGATATATATTGCAATTATCTTCACATCTGTCACTGCAGCAGCATCTGTGAAAAATATGGTACTGGCATCTCCAAAAATCCTTGTTCCATCATTGGCCTGATGTACAGTCACAGCAGATCAATTGACTGAGATGTGCCCACCTCTTTTTGCTCTTAAAGTTTTATTGTCAAACTCGGAACCAAATCCTCCTTACCGAACTGCACATATACTGCAGGTGGAGGTCAAATAACACTTTGTGTAAGAGACACATATCATTCATATCCATACTGGCTTTAAATTTCTTGCACTTTGTGTATTTTGGCATAAATATTCCAAATAAAATGACAATACAAAAAACATTGGAAAATAACAATCTAAAAAAGTCCACCTTTAACAACAATTGCTACTTAAATAAGCAAAATTTATGGGCAGTGAGGATGAATGAACAATAGGCATGAACAATACTATGTTTGAGCACGTGGTTAGAATAACAAAGTCCAAAACTGTAAATTCATGCAAACATAGATAAAAAAATAAATTATTTCAAGCTGTCACAAGAACATTAATCTACAATACTAAACAAACTTTTTAGATGTCCTTGCATTCCAAGAGGTATAATGTTGATTGTCCTGAGGGAAAGGCGAAACTGGTAAACACATGGTTGACGCATAGTAGCTACCTGCTGGCAGTAATGACGTAATGTAAAGAGTTTCTTCTCTGCCTATATGACATATGGCAGGTAAAGATACTTCGCTTTCATTTATTTCCTTAATGTTAATGTGATCAGAGAATGTATGCCATGCAGAGAACTACTTTTCTTCTTTCAGTGACATCTTGAGCTTTTGACACCCAAACTTGTAGACTTCATCCTTAATCCAAGTGCAAGCTATTAACAAAAGTTTGGTATTTGAATTGCAACTAATGTTACTGTAAGGAAACCTGTCATCTTCATTCAGCCAGTGACCTTGACCTTTGAACCCTAAACTGATAGTTCTTCATCTCCAGTGTGAGCCATCCACAAAGTCTGACAGCTGCAGATGTGGAGAATGTAAGCATTGTGCTGAAAATATCTGGAGTCTAATGTTTCTTCAATAATAGTTACATGAGTATAAACATTACCTTACAAGCCCAGCCCTTCCAAGTTAAACATTGTTTGACCACTTAGTGGAAATCAGACAAGAGTGATCTCACCTTGGGTAGAGGATTTAATGCCAAATCATGTCAATATGTTAGCTGCAACTAGAGTAGATGTGCACATATACTAGCTTTTAATGTGATTGCAAAAAAATCCCCTCCCTTGTTACTTTTTCAAATACTTTATCTGTTCATAAAACATTACCTGGTAATGTGTTGAAAAAATCCCTTCCCTTGTTACTTTTTCAATTACTTTATCTGTTTATACAACAATACCTGGCAAGAGGTGGATGGAGTTACATTTCTTTACCATGGATAAGGCAGCTAATGTGTATAAAGATGCTTCAAATCTTGGTTTGGATGAAGCATATGCATTTGCTGTTGCTGACCAGCTAAGAAATGACCAAATTTTTCTGCTGTGAAGTTTAATAGCTCATTTCATTGGCCTGCTTGAGGAGGAAAATCAGGACCAGATGTCACACTGACTTCCTTGCTTTCTGTAACACCTTAGTGACCAGATGGGTTGAAGGGAATGTGTTGCACAAAAAGTAAACAATTTCTGTTCATGGAAAGAGTCTCAACTGCCCAAGCTGTTTAGATCTGGGACTGGAGGGATAAAGTTATGTAGCTTTCCATTTCTTCTGAAAACAGATTCATGAATGCAGGGGCACAGGTACAGGCTCGTTGGTTTAAATTAGATGATTCGGTTAACAGTGAATCTGCAGGGTCATTTAGTTTGTCTGAGATGTGGCAGACTTGGTTGTAGACTCAAAGATGACACAATCTGAGAGAATCCTGAAACAAATAACAGGTCTTGGGAGTTGGTTCTCCCTTACCTTTTGATACAATCTGACACAGCAGAGTTGTTGGAAAGGAAGAGAAGGCCCTTTCCAGACATCTACCAGTTTAAATGCATTCACTATGGCCTTGATCTCTGAAGACAAACATCCAATCAGTGATCCTCAATGAGACACATACCAATGACATCCCGACTGACCTCATACAAAAAAACAGAAGGCTAGGCCAACTGAAAAATCCCATTTATTTTCATCATAATTGGAGAATTTCCCCATTATTATCAAAATGGGGTGGGGGAATAGCTTAATATTTGCCAAACACTTAAATATTTGTCTCTTTCTTCCTGCTCCACTCTGTTAGGGCTCTATAAAAAATCAAAATCAATGTCCCATACAGTTGTTTAAGTATCAATGTGTTCACTCTTTATGAGTTTAATCTGTTGTGAAAATATTCTTCCGTGCTGAGATCCCACTTTTAGCCTGCTGTCTGAAAGGGAATGTGCACAGCTAGCTTAGCTACTTTCAACAAGTTGGGAAATAATTCTTTATGACTGTTATTGAGAATTGAAAGTACATTATACACATTTACTCACTGCCATTTTAATAGAGAAAGGTGCTGTGAAATACAAATGCTTTAAAAGGCAGCAAAACAAGCTGTCTTCATCACACATATAAAATGAACTAGGTTTACACACTCTTTCTCTAAAACATTGGCAGCAGCAGCTTCAAAGTCAGGCTTAAGTACATTAGCCGCTAATGCCAGCATATGATCATGTGACTTGGCTTGTCACGTACGAGCCAACATCCAAAAATTCAAACTGCCAATTTCTGATGGAAACCAATTACTTTTCCCACTTTTGCAAAGAACATAATTCCCATCTTGGAGTTGTGAAGTAACCAATTGTCTTTTGACAACGAAGAATTCAGAAATTTTGCTGCACATTTTTTTTTTTTTTGGCAGCACATCCAACCTGGCACCTGACATTACTGTTTAAATATTGTCCTCCATTTTGTAAGTAATCCTTCTATTTTCTTCATTATTTTATGTGCTTTCCACATTCATGCCACCACTAATTTGACACTGAAAATAATCAGTAATTTTACGTCCTACCATGGTTGAACAAAATTTGTGCATGCACATATGGAAGGAATGGGTATGAATTGGAGAACCCTGTCTAAGACAAACATTATAGTTATAAATAATTAGTGTGATTCCCATGTATCCTTTTGTATCTGAAGACTTTGGAATTAAGTGTTATGGTAACAAAAAAATTATTTACATTTGAATTTATTTTTAGATTCTTATTTGTTCAATTAATAACAAATAAACTTTGTATACTGCTGTGTAGACTACATTTTTATATGCGATACTTTGAACTAATTTGCAGGAGTACTCTTGCACCAACACTTTCCAAGTGCACAAATGCATATAAAATTTGTGTGAATCATGCAATTCCACACACTAGGAGCATTTCTGCATAGAACATGATGACATGCTTACCTCTAACAAATATTCAGTACATGACAAAGGAATAAATGTCAGTTTTAGTGATGTTTATTAAAAATTATTTTTATTGTTCTGAAAAATGTTTCATTATATATTCATTTTTTTCTCCGTTTAAATGATCAGAATCATTCGGTATTTTATGATATTGAACTTACATATTACATTCATATGAATAAAAAAACTACTTTCTATTGTAAACAATTTGTTTCTGAATGAAC
>QKMX01364594.1:0-14731 GCA_003401595.1 Venustaconcha ellipsiformis | reverse complement strand
CACACACACACACACACACACACACACACATTAAACTCTAGCAAAACACCTCAGTTTGGTACAGGCAATAAGTATATCATTTTAATGAAATCAATACTTTTCTACCTGAAAACAAAAAAAATGATCCTATTGTAGACAAGTACCAATTGCATTGTTCCCACTCCTTTTCACCATCCCATAAAGTCAACAAAACAAGATGGCAAGGCAAATACAATTCTAAGCCTGAAAACATGGCCTGCTTCAGTAACATAGTAAATCTTTTGTGTTGGTTATGAATATTTTATGATAAAAGAATTCATGTGAACTTAGTACAATATGCAACATGTGCTGGTCTAGGCATTTTATCCAGCAAGGTGTGTCAACATGAAATAGCAAGGTGAGGAAATTAATCTCTCTCTCAGTATCAGGATCTTTGTGCCAGGTATTCAAGATGATGACATGGCAAGCAAGAAGGCAGTGAGTCATGATGCAAAAAGTAAGAATGAAAACAGCAAAAAAATGTAATTATCTTTCAGTTCTAAATGATCATGGTCTGATAATATTGAGCCTATAGCCCCAAGAGGCTATCTGAAAACAAGACCTGGGCAACAATATAGATAGTAAAACTGAGCTATGATTAAAATTTTTAAGAATTCTGTTCAAAATATAATTTGCTTTCTGAGAAGGTACATTTCTAAATAAAGTATTTTTATCATACAAGAAGAAACCAGATAAATTTATTTATTTAAGTTTAAATTTATTTAAGAATGAAATAAATAAATCCTACCTTAAAGAGCCCCACAAAAAGTCCAAAGACAAAACTTGTCTTGGGCAGGATTTAATTGAAGGATTATTCTGTCAACTATTTCAGTGCAAAGCACTAATGCTTGAACCAAGTATTTGCAATAACAAAATTTTTCTTTAAAAGAAACAAACTAGATCAACAAGGGACATTATGATGTCTAAATTGACATGTATACAGAAACTTGGTGTTCATTTTTTAAACAATGAAACAAATTACCAATAACCAAAATTTAAAGGCATATGGCTCTATATTCACATTTCTCGGAAATCCCCTTATAACAAGCAATCTTTGTCAATGTCACATTTTATTGGTTTGTGCCACTTTTCCCCCAACATTTGGGTCATCTAATCAATGTCTCATATTGATAGCCCCTTAAATAGCACACACAGCATTGAACTCCTTTCTATCATGATCAATAAAGCAATAGTTGGCCATCACTTCATGCATACCAAGTCTCAGGGGTAAAAACAATGGATAAAACAGAACACAGAAAGAAAATAGGAAGACAAAAAAGATGAACAGAGACAGGGCTCATGCAAATATTTTATTGAATTATACATTGTACTCATAGATTTGTATAATTAAATGCATTTTTATAAGCATCAATGAGGTGTCTCTTTAAGCACAATAAACCAAAATGTTGTTTACCAGGAACAGTTAAGATCACAAGGATGCTCTGGATGTATGACAATGCAAAAATGGCTTCAATACAAAAAATTTGACAAGGGAAAATTGATTAATGAATTAAAGTGGGTTTTTTTCAAGAACTTTACAATCATTATTGAGCAAATCTATGACTGTGATGGAATGAGATGTACTGATCTACTGAATCAAATGCAGTTCAGTTTAGGCTATTCAGTACTGAAATAAAACACAATAAAGGCATCAAGCTAGGTGCTGAAAAGTAATGTTTTGAGCACACGTGTTATGAACACATCAGAAGTACTCCTTTTATACAGTTTTACTATAGCTTGGTGGTGATCCTTGAAGTTGGAAATATCTTGCATATAATCACCCACATTTATATTTCTTTGTGTCATGACTGCCAAACTAGAGGTTGAGTTTGCAACTTGGCACCCAAATATTTTAAATCATATATTTGGCATTTGTATGTTTTCTTTTAACTTTGCTCATCCCAACATTTTAAAACTTTTTTTCATTTTTTTTCTTGAATTTTTTTCCACCCCAATCCTAGGATGGGCAATAGATAGTGGCATAATAATGATTACAGAAAAAAAAAAAACCAACACATTACATTCTAAGTGGAATGTACCAATGAATAAACAGAAGCTTCACATTATACCAAGAAAATAAATTCTCCCAATTCAAATAAAATCTTTCAAGAAAACAGTTTTCACCATTCACAAGCTAATGAAAATGTAAATGCACAAAAAACTTGTCAAAATATACATGTAAATAAGAAATCCATATAAAATATTATTATCATATAAAAAAATTTCCTTCCTAGAATCCTTTTTAGATTCTTCCATAACTGTAATACTTCCCTTCAATTTCAAGTGTGTGTGTGTGTCTGTGTGTGTATGTTTCATATTTCTATTTGCCGCTTTTTAATAATGTTCAAAGCTGTATATGATGTCTTCTTTCCCCCCCAGATGGGATATCTGCATCTAGATTTTGAGCAAAATAAATAGGAATTACCAAGGCCTGCTTTTATTACCATACATGGAAGTAAAAATGGCAAAACAGTATTTTCCAGAATAAATTGTTCACAATCACCAAGTTCGTATTGTGTCGTCGAAGACCTCTGAAAAAGATTTGTGATCAACAAATCAAAACCAACAGTCTTGGGTTGCCAAACCTTTCACTGGTAATTACAAAAATTACTAAATACATAAAAAGTGCCTCAAATGTTTATAATTCACAGAAAATTCTCAAAATAAACTAGTCATTGGGCCTAAATTAATCAAGCTCAGCCCTATTCAATTTCTACTTTATCAGAACTACCATCTTGGCCTTCTCTACTTCAAAAGCAGCCTGAAATTAATAATGAGAAAAACTATCCTGTGCAAAACAACATTGGCCCAGGCCATTCCTAGATAGCAATCTTCATTTCCTTGTTGGAAATTTTGTTTTCTTCTATGAAAGCCCTTCTCAGCTCTAAATCACATGCAACTGACACATCTGGATGATGGGGGGAAACTGCATGTCAATTTATTTGCCACAGTTCTGATAATGTTCTGCAAGGGGATATGTCTGTGTTTCTGCCCACAGGATCAAGCACACAGGGTTCAATATAGGATTCAGGGACATACAGTCATTGTCCCCCCTACACATGTATTTTCTAATGGGGACAGTGCTGAATTTTCAATGACTAATGTTTTACATTTTTACTTTACCTAAATAAAAAAAAGCCAAAGAATACATATCTAATCTTTCCTGAGTTGATAAAGGTAGGCTGCCAGAACATATCTTTGGGCAAGGCACTCTATTCCAACTGCCTTGGTTTGTGTTGTTCTACCATAAAACACTAAACTAAAGCCCAAGAATGTATGTCTCTTCAGCGCTGCAGATAAGTAGTGTATTGATCTATTTAGTATAAACAAGTCAACTAAAAAGGCATCAAGATGTTTCCAAATGCGTTCAAATTACGCAAAACAATATAATTTGAAGAATTTAGTCCAAAGTTGTCAGTGTGGTGCTCCTACCTAAATGAACAGTCCATGTTTTAATATGGCACAACTAATCAAAATAACCTAGGCTATTGGAACATGTGTGGCTGCAAGTTACATGTTAATTTATCACTGGAAGTCACTCAAGCTGAGCAATATGATCAAAATGCACCTTGAATTAATCTTGGTCACAAAGGCATTTAATACACTGCATATTGCAAATGTTATATCATCATGACTAAGATACATTTGCATTCCAAGTTGCTCAAAAATATACCACCAGGATTTTGCAAAAACAAATTCCAAAACAGGTAGTAAAATAATTGGATTCTTATATTTCCATACACATAAAATCATAAACATGTTTGTTTTTTAATCTTTAGGTATTTATATTATGCAATCTAACAAAATAAAAAATTTAAAAAAAATTTAAAACATGATTTACATGATTTTATCACTGTCCTAGTTTTTTTGCATGATTATTTTACCCTTCCCCCCACCAAAAAACAAAGAGAAATAAACCAGAATGCTACAAGCATTTCAACTGCTGCTCTCACACACACAAAAATGGAAATGCAGGACCTAAGTGACTGGTTATGAGGGTTAGTCACCCTTCCCTGCTTGAGACTGATAAGGCATAGTCTGGTCTCTTCAACAAAGCCACCTCCATGTGGTTGTCATGGCAATAATTACCTGTCTTAATGCAGGGCAATCAAGCACAATAACTGGCTAAATTGAAAGTTGTTCATTTATGCCCTAATCTGTTGGGGCTATCTCTGTCACTAACAGAGTTTTCCTGTTTTGCAATTTTATGGCAAATACAACTTCATTCTGGGCATCAAAATACAGTTAAAGGGTCACAAAATAGGAGTTAAAGATAGTTCTTTAAAATATATTTCAGATGCAGATTTTTCTCTGTTTTCCATTTTATTCCACTGGAATTTTTCATTTGAACATTTCTTAAACTATGTGTACCTAAAGCTATATACAAAACTGAACCAAAAAACAAAACAAAAAAAACCCAAAATAAAACAAAAAAAACAATACATCAAAACTCATAAGACCTTAACTGGTTAATAAGATTTTGCATTCAATGTTTACAACTACAATTCAATGCTCTGGTGAACATAACAATGGTATAAATAAGCGGAACAATGAGAAAAAATTAATGATGTTCCAAATACTTGTTAAAGTTTACAAACATATATGGTTAAAGTTAAGTTCATAAAGGTACCTGAATTTGCAGTTTAGCAACATTTATGGGCAAGAAAAAAAATGTTCTTTGGATGTTTTATTCCTATACCTTATTTATGTACATGTATGATAATGATGAAATAGCAATGGAAAAGTGAAATTCACACTTTTTTACATGATACAAAATGTGAATGGGATCATCATCAGTTCCATTATCTTGACAAACTGGGAACAAGTAATAAAGACATGTCCCAAATTTAGATTCTGAAATGTCCAACAGAACTAAATCTCCTTAAATCGACAATTCCTTTGCCGCTTAGATACAAGTTTCCCCCTACAAACAAATCTTACTGACAGGGCCATATGGTCATATTTGTAAAGTAAGAGGATTATGAACGGAGTGATGTTTGGATACAATACAGGCAAAATGCAGGTAAAAGCTGTCATGACATACTGAGGCAAAGTTCCAGCCCTTATTTTCTGATCAGGTTAAAGAGATATCTCCTAATCAAACTGAAGAAAGAAAAAAAAAAACCCACAACTGTTTAATAAAACAACTTAAACAAAAAGGCTTATTTTCTTTACAGATGGAGCAATCAGTTTTATAAACATGCATTAAGAGTTACAAATAAAGAAAGAAAAGAATGAACCTAGCCAAATGCCCCCCTCCCCCAGATTGTACTAGAACACTAACTTCATTGAAGTGGCATCTTATTTTTGTAGGAGCTCTTCCCTTTTTAATTTTTATAAGGTTCAATAATACAATACAGTCCAAAAACAGACATTTGAAAGTTGGCTTAATCTGACGCTTCACCTTTAATTACAAAGAAATTATAATTACCATTTCTGTAAATTCAAATTCTATAAGTTACCAATGTATAGTATGCTGTGTGTGTGTGATTATCTTTAATTCTTGATAATAATCCTCAACCTCTTTCATTAGAATAAACAAAAAATAACTCTTGTTAGAACATAAAAACCCTTAGAATATATTTAGCACTGAAATAAATATTCCAATAATAATACTTTTGGCAAATATTTGACTTGCAAATGGGTATTCATATAATGACTATAATTTATAAACATGTCCACTTTTACTGTGACCCATGAGTCGTATTTTGAGATAGTTCTTTATGATCAGTAGTATCAAAGTCATCATAATATGTATAGTTTAACACTATTTTCCTGCAATCCAACAGCACACCATGCAGCATTGTATGTATTACTCTAAGCAGAGTTTCCAGGACAGAAAAAAGATGATACAATCTTTGAATAAATGTTAAAGACACAGTACCACTACAGCTAGCAATGTCTTAATATGAAATCATAATTTAGTTCACTCATTTGAAATTTTGCAATGTTCAAGTTATTCAGCAACTTGATTAAACAAAGAAGTTAACATTATGGTTTCTGTTTTGCTTTTTAAATATTATTTTCCTAAACGATGGTTAAAAAAAATGAATGTGGAAGCTTTAAATTATTTGCTTGGTTTGGACAAATAGTACTACATAGGTTGATTCTTCTTAATGTTTGTTATCTTCAAACATTCTCTACATAACTACCAAAAATAAATGTCAAGTGTTTCCTGTAATGGACATGAATAATTCTGGATTAGTTGGCAGACTCTCTTTAAGAAAAACCCCATCAAAATGAATGTATGAAATTTGTTGATGTTCAGTTAGTTCAGATTCTCCAGCTGAACAAATCCTGAAGAGATCAATGTCAAAATATACAGAAATAGCATTGATTTAAACATAATATCAGGAAAAAAAATGGAGTTGGCAGGACTTTTAAATGGCTGATCCGGTTACAGGAAATAGAGAATGTTTATTTTCCTGAAAACTTGTTGCTGGTAATTCAATATATCAACTTAAGTGAAGATAGAAATCAAATAATCATAAAGAATTTACCCTACTGGGTGTGTGTACATGTATGCATATCCTAAATTCATTGTGCTGCAATGCCTTCAAGAATGTAACTGACCAATATACAAAAATACTGCAGCTTGCAGCTCCTAAAGCAAAATTAATTGGAAAACCGAGGGCACAATTATTATGATGCTAATCAGGCAAACTAATGATCAGTACGCAGTTGAAATTTTCAACCTGAACTGATCTCAAACTAAGCAGTTTAAAAATACATTTTTACGGCTATCTGAGTCTCATGTTACCAGATAAAATGATGAGTTATATTAAAATATTAGACCATACCAACTTTTCAGACACTAAACCATATAAAATAGCTATACTAATATAGTAAAAACAAAATATAGACAATAAACTTGAATTTAAGTTGCCACCTTTGGCAGATATGATTTTCCTGAGAAATGAATAAAATTCTAAGCAACTGTGTTGAGAAGTCAATAAAAAAAAGTCAGTCCATTTTTCATATGGGTGGCCACATTTGAAATGGATTTGGTGTTCTTTAAAAAAAATTCAACTGCTCAATACCAGGATGCTTTATTTCAAATAAAATCAATTTCTTCAAGCTGTTTTTTGAGAAGTCATTTAAAGGTTCTGATATATTTAGTAAAAAGAGGCCATTTTGGCATAAATGTCTAAGTTAAGATATTTCTGTTGAGCAAATATTTAAAAAGGAAGTTATTTAAAGGTTTTTCTACAGCAGCCATATTTGACGTCAGAAAAGAAAATTTTTAAAAACTGGAAGGCCATTATGAAAGGATTCCTCTGCATTTTTTTAAAAAAAAGAAGTTCCAGATCGGAAGCATTTAAACAGTCAAAAGCAACCATGTTTTCTGTCAAGTCTGGCTAAAATTTGTAGTTTTACAAAAGCGGAAATAAGAAATGTTGACCAATGCATGACAAGTGACAGGCCATACCATAAGCTCGCTTGGCCCCATGGCTAGGTGTCATCCTGAAAATGGACAAAAGTAGTTTTCATCTAACTGGAACATTAAACTGTCAATGGAACACAAGTCATGAGTGGACTGAAGATACCTAGTCCATCTGACACGTTTGATAGCCAAATAAGAGTCTGAAAGAATATTTACTATAAAATTTTCTTGCAATGGTGTTGACTGAATATGTTTCAAAATTATCAACTGTTTCAGGTTTCTCTAATTTTTTCCCCTTTATTCATATCCAATGGCACATCAGTAATCACATGTCCAGTACCCAAGAATGAACCAGAATCTTAACATCAGTTGGAAAATGATACTGCCACTTTCTGACCCATCACACTGTACTCTCAAATGAGGCTGGAACTACTTTTTCCTCAAGATTTCCTGGTTACAACTGAAAAAGTGTAAATATCTATGCCATAGCCTCACTTTGACATACAAATGGAATGAATAGTATTTGCTTTAACAAATCTGTTATCCTCAAGTTTCAGCAAATTAAATTTCACAAAGTTCCCATTGGAGCTTCTCAAAACATCTCATCAGAAACCTTTCAAACACCGTCAACCAGGAAACCGATTTAAACTTTCCAAGTTATTCAATGGTTTATGACTTTAGATGAAGTTTGTATTAGAAATGTTGAAAAATTAAGCAATTTCTTTCTTTGTCAGTTCCATTTTGGGATTTTATCAAGTTATGACAAACAAAAAAAAAATCATTATCATTTCAACCTGGTGCTGATTGCTAGATCTCCTCTTCTTGTCAGCAAAAGGAAATCCTTATTAATCAACACATAATGCTCATAATAACCTGGATTTTCTGATGCCAACAACTTGACATGATCTAGCAATCCAGATCACACTACTGTGTTAATAATATTTATATAAAAAGGGGTACTTAATTTCAAAATTCATCCAATTTTCACTTATAAGGATCAACAGTCTTCTCTAACCAATATTGATATTACAAATATTATTCTACACATATCTGAACAAAAACACTCTAATTGGCATTTAAAACTTAAGTGTTCATTTTTATCATGTTTTTAATTGTCAGCTTGTTGAAGTAAACCCATTACATGATAGTTACTGGGAAAAACTTTCATCAGAAAACAGCTGTCACCTACCCTACCCTACACATACATGAAACTTGAGTAGATTCATTATTTATGAATAAGCCTGCATAAAAGAATCCAACTACTGAAGAACAATGAGCTGGTGAAACAGATTGCAAGGCCCATGTAAAGTATCTGGGCTGAAGGTGGAAACAAGATATTAGGAGAAATAGTATGGGGAAATTCAAACAAACTTTACAGTGTTTTCTCATTCAAAGCAGTCCACAAATCATAATCTAAGGTAATTTTGAGCAACTGTACTTTTTTGTCCATATGTCACAAAGGATAATATGCCCTGCCAAGATCAAACTGAATATCACACTTACCATTAATTTAAACCTGACAGGTCTATCCAACACAACTAACATCTCCACTGGCACTGCTGTATGAGCAACTGTTACAGGATTTGAATGGGATAAATTAACCCATTCTTTAAAGATGGTCATAAAAGACATTTTGAATGTGGAAATCATCTGCAATACCAGATGTCTATTATTTTAAAACAGTTCCACTTAACTGGGCTTACAAACATAGTTTAACAACAAGTTAGACACCATCAAAATATATCAGAACTATTATGCCATTCAGTTACTTTCTTTGGTGGTGGTGGGGGAGTTGGGATTTGGGGGTTGACAATTTGGAAAGGCTGTATTTAATAAATAAAAAATTCCTTGGCAGTCTGGTACAGGTGACTCCATCTGAATTATATACTTTATCATGCAAAATGAAAAAAAAAAAATACTTTTGCCTAAGGCATGAAAATTTTAAATACATAAGTATACAGGTAAAAAAATCATAGATCTCCTTACCGAATCCCTGGTTCACCCATTCCACCACACCCCCTTCCAACAAAAAATTTATATGAACTGCCATCTTGCTGGTGCAAAACCTCATGCTTCAAAGCCCATTTCTCTATACCACCCAATATCCCCCTCCTGATAGTGACCCAAGTTCCCACATAATGTGGTTTATTTTCCGCAGTGACTACATATATAAAACATGGTCAGAAAATAGTTTAAAAATGTCACTTAAATTTTTGTCAATTGTGCCCTGACCACCTCCACCCCAATGAGGAGAAAATGACGATACCTTTTTTTTCACACACAATTACTCCATGGAGAACAGCAAAATAATTTTTTTTGAATTTTTGCCCAGTAGAATAGATGTGATATGAGACAAAAGGATTGCACACAGGATATTATATCCACCATGAATTTTTAAACAGCACGGGGACAAAAATATCACTGGCATCTGCCATCTCCTTCACAAATTTATATGAAATAGCCCAAGGTATCCAAGTATCTGGTATGGAAGCCGAACAACCTGATCTGTCATAATCAGCATCTATTCCATATTCAAATCCCCTACTGAGGCTGCTTTAATTACTCCCATACATCATAAAGACCCTTGGGACTTGTGTGATCCATGAGTGCAAAAATGAGGCATCAGTTATCTCTACATCTTCCAGCTTACCTTGCTTAGAGGAGAGAGCTGAATGAATTGATACTACAGATAAATCAAACCATTGACCCTATAGCAACTACTGTATTCAACACTTCCAAACAATTCATATGAAAACGTGTTATTAGAAGATTGGAAGTACATTTAACATTTGTATTCACAAGTGACGAGTACTTGTACTTTGTCATTTGTCTACTCCATTTTAAAAGGTCCATTATTACATTCCTTTTTAACTATTACAAAAAAACCCACCTTTTTTGAGACCTGACTAATATTAAGTAGGAAAAGGTAGCACTTATGTCTGTTCTTGCTGCAGAATATTGGATAAGTACACGTGTAACAGGAATCTCATGAATGTCCTAGATGATGTCACAGCACTGCCGTGGATAGCAAAAGATGTAGGAACTATGAATGGCAGTGTGAAAATAAACTTGATACTTCTAAAGCTAGGAAAATTTGTATCAATCTTTTATCATCTTGTCAAATAAGAATATTTTAACATTATTTCAAATCATTAAAAAAAATAGATAATTTAATGTTTTGATAAATTTAAGCAACAATACTCTTGTCCATACTGATTTCATTTAATCCTACCACCCAGGTTGGATTTAAACGAGTAATGTGACCAAGCATGAAACAGCTATTTATCACCATTTTATTTACTAAATACTTAACTTTAGAGAATGTCATTTGCCTAAAGAATCGGCACAGCTTAGTAAAGCTTCCTAATGAAAACAAATTTGAACCCTTCACTTCTGTAATATTGAGAATATGAGGAATTTTTGGCATTAATTTCAAACATGAGACATGATACTAAACAAAACAAAGTAGTAAAGAAATCTTGCTATTTCTTCCAAGCTATCATTTGCTTGCACATTAGATGTTGAAGCTTCTCACAAAGATTTCATTATTGAGTTTTACGTATATGTAATCAGCAGAAATATGACCAACAAATCAAGATTAAACATTTACTTCTATCTATGTACTGAGAAAGTAACAAAATAAAAAGTTTCACATGGCAAAAAGTAGAACTGATATAGGAAACCTATCCAGTTAGACACGTGGGGAAAATATTGGATCATTAATGGAGAAGCCAATTTGTAATTTGTCTCTATAATCTCTTGTTATAGGTTTATTGATGAAATGTCTCTTTACAGGCTTGTGACACAGCAAAATGGATTTATCAATGAAAGTGATGTCACTGTTCAATAAAACAGTTCAATATACTACTACTATAAAATACTACATAAAATTATCAATTTATTGACCTGCTAACCAAATAGGGAAATTACCTGGTAAATCATTTCAATGTAAAATAATGAATATTGCAAACTGGGGAATGAATCAAACAATAATGATTATATGTGACTGTTGTGTGTGTGTGTGTATGTGTGTGTGCGTGAATTACCGAAATACAAAAAGTGATAAAGATCTAATATCTCTGACCACAACACTCTTAATACAATATAAACTGTATGTTGATAAGCAAGGTGTTTTTTAAAGCTGCACTATCTACAAATGTGTATGAATATGTGAAATGGCTATTTCACTCAAAGATACATGTTACAACAATTATATTGCTGCATTCAAACTGTAAACACCAAAAGCACTCTGCTTCTGTACAAAAGAAAAATATTAAATTTTAATGTATGCCATTACAATTCACTGTAGAGTAATCACCACTTAGCAAAATACTACAATGAATGAAAGAAAGAAACATACTACTAAAAACAATTAATGAATAAAAGCAGTTATACCCTTATGAATAATGTTTTATTATTAAAAATTCAGGATTGCTGTTAAACACAACATTTACTTTCCATGGCCTCTATTGCTGATGCTGGGCCTAACACAGCGAAGCTATTTTTAGCAATGCTAATATGAAACACAAAATTGGGAATAAAATGATTGATCTGGAATAATAGTGGCATTCATACTGTACATTATTTTCTCAACCAAATTCAGTTTTTTGAAATATGATTTAATATCCCCCAATGAAATGAAAGACAAATGTATGTTAAAAAGGTCTGGTAAATGTACAATTTTTTTAATAACATATCCACTGTAAATAGTCTTGGAAATTTAAGACTTTCAAGATGGTCACAGTAACAAAAAATATTAAAGATAAATATGCCATGTACAAGTAAAACATGTTATAACATACAAAATTATGTTGTGAGCGGATCACACCTTAAATGACATTCATGTCATTATAGCTCCATTATTCCAGATGTATAATTTTACACACAATACAAAAAAGCCAAACACATAAGAAATGACCTTGACCTTGATTACCTGCCAGCCTCAAGGCAGACATTCTTTGGAACTCTGGCTCTTGTAACCATTTCCACATCCTTCGGAATGTTTCTCGTCCAGATTTCAGCTTACTCCATGGCTTTGGATTTCTCAGCAGATCACTTAGGGTACCCTGGCTTCGACATAACACTCTCTGTGCAAAAACAGCTTGTGGTATACTGTATCGCTTAAGTTCACTGCTTATTCTTTGTGCAAGTTCTTTTGTGTTAAGTTCTTCGAGTTCTTGTTTTCCATTACTGTCTGAACCAGATCTGTCATGTTGTGGACTAGCACTGTGGAGACTTTGTGGCGAGGTGCTTTCCAAACCAGTTGGACTCATATGTAAGCCATTTAATGAACTTTGCATCATAGGAGTGGGTGAATCGCATGCAGTTTTCAATTTCATGGGTGAATGAATTCGTGATGGTGTTGGCACATTGCGCATGTAATTTTCATATGTGCTTACTGGTGACAAGACTGGTTTTATATCCAAACTCTTTGGTGATGGAAGGCCATTTTGTGACAAACAACCAACACTCATGTTAACATTGTAGGCTGAATATGTACCAAGCCCCTGATTTGTGTAGCTATTGTTTAACATTGACATGTGTGATCCAAGTGGTGCCATGTTCATCATTTTGTCGTAAGAGTGATAGTTCATAACATTTTCCATACTTGGCAGTCCATTATTGCCCATTAAGGTAAAGTTCCCCCCAACGTTTGACGCCTGAATCTGCTGAAATTTATCCGAAACAGACGAAATGGGAGGTAACGGTTGTAACGGTGTTAGCGTAGCATAACTGTTCGGACTATAACTCGGGCTCATTCTCCCGTTCAAGGTTTGGTATGTTATATCTCCCATCTGGGAACGAAACTCGCTTGGGTCAATCATACTCGCCACACTGACGGGTATGGCGTCCGAAGAGCGAGTGATGGTCGGAGAATCAAGGTCTGTGTCTGCTACGCCAGGGCTGACACTTGAAACACTCGATACAAACTCCGGCTCGCTCTGAGTCGTACTGACAGTCGACACCGAAGAATCGTTAATTTGTTGATCGGCTACTTCACCCATGTTTTCCATAGTCATTCTACAATCAACAAGCGATCGAACCACAAAGAATGATAAACTGTCAAATGAGGTAACCTTTGGTAGCGATTTCTGGTTGGTTATTTCGATCCAAGGGGGCTATTACGTGCGTCTAGAAACCAACGGATAATACCTCAGTCCAACCTCCATGTTTAGACAGCTGTGACCTGCGCGATAGTCCAGCGCGCACTGCATAATTTATATATTTGAGCATGCGCGCAGACTTGGGGCAACATCAAAGTACCGACTCAACGCGTTCTTAGTTGCAACACCTGACAATTTTGGTTGCACAGCAAAAGCTGTATGGGTTAAATATACAATAACGGAAAAGTTGGCGCTGTATTTTGTGACATAATAAATAAAATGTGTTTTAAAGATTAAACAACATTTTACATATTTTTCACAGATTATTTGGACAAGTAGTGTTCGTTTTTGATCGGTGAGAGCTTCTTAAATCCTCATTGTTTTTCACAGGACATTTATCGGGCTTTGGGATTTTTCAGATGTGATTTGTCTCCGTGATTAGAGACCATAGGTGGGTGAAAATAGCTTTATTAACCAAATAACTCCTATTCATTTTACGTATAAGGATCATTTATCTCATATATTATTACCTTTAAAATTACAAGTGTAATATTTTACCTATGTACTTAATTCCGAATGTGTTGATTTCCCGAGTATTTTTTTTCTATATATCTTATTTTTTCAGTGGGTTTTCATAACTGAGTCAAATTTTGTCATTTTTCAAGATATTTAATGCAATAGTGTTTTGTTAGTCTGTTTAAAAGTATTCTTAATAACAGGTTTAAAACAAAGTGTACGTTTTTTTTTTTAAAAAAAAAAAAAAAAAGAGAAGAAATAGACCCGGAGTGTCTTTAAATATAGCAGGTCTAAATTTTGGTAATATAGTACAAATAAAACATCATCGAGGTTGTGCCAACTTTCAATTTAGTAATCTGCCCGTGCATTATGGAAATCATTTCATCCACAAAATAAGCTATTTACCCGAGTCTATTAAAACAATTGAAAAAATTTATTCATTACATAATTATGCTGCCTTGCCTTCAGTACAACATGATAAATATCAACTACGAAATAATTAATTTGTTAAATAATATAATAATTGGAATACTTTAATCTCAAAATAAATAATCACGTCAATCAAATTGACGGTAAACATAATAATATGTCGTGCTATAAAGATTGCTACTTTGGGCAAAGTTCAGTGATAGAGTAAGGGATGTATTCGTTTCTTTCCCAATATTTGCATGAATTAATGCACCTCTCTCTCTCTCTCTCTCTCTCTCTC
>QKMX01364593.1:18003-35174 GCA_003401595.1 Venustaconcha ellipsiformis | reverse complement strand
TCACTGTAACAGCAATGGTCTCCTCTTGCTCCAGACTTGCACAATGCAACAACGGCTGATCACCAATACAGTCCTCCGCCTCCCTACCCATAACTGGACATCATGGATGCACCCTCACTCTAAGCACTGGCATCTCAACAACTATGTCACTGTCAAGAAGGGGGACAGGCAGGATGTGCATGTGACCAATTCTGTGTGTGGAGCCGACTGCTTGACAGACCACCGCCTCATTATCACCAAGCTCAACATCCATTCAGCCCAAAAGGCACCCACAGGGAAAGCAGGCTCCCTAACAACTGAACATCACCAAGCTGAAACGCACTAGTACCAAACAGCCGCTTGTGGATGCCCTGGAAGAACATCTGAAATTCACAACATAGGACAATCAGAATGTGGAGACTGACTGGGCAGCATTCAGAGAGCTGGTCAACAGCACAGCTGCAGAAATCCTAGGACCCTCAACCAGAAAGCACCAAGACTGGTTTGATGAGAATTATGACAAGATCAAGCAAATACTTGAAGAGAAACACAGGCTCCATCAAACCTTCTCAGCGCAGATGGGAACACACTAACTGATGACAAAAAGAAGGTTCTTGAATGATGGGATGAACACTTTGACAGCATCTTGAATCACCCTTCATCCATCAACAATGAAGTCATCAGCTGTCTCCCCCCAATTAACCATCAATGAGGTACTGGATGACCCTCCAACCTTGCTTGAGACATAGAAAGTAATATGTCTGCTCTCCAGTGGCAAAACCCTTGGTTCAGACTCCATCCCATCCGAGGTCTACAAGGAATGGGGCACACCTCTGATAGAAAGGCTCCACAAACTGTTTTTACTGATGTGGTAGAAAGAGACAATCCCCCAAGAATTCAAAGATGCTTCCATAATCCACCTGTATAAGCATAAAGGAAACCGACATTACCCATGTCTCTAATTCCCTAATAAGCCATAATTGTCATTGGTCTGAATCAACTATTGTATTTGGCTAAGTAACCAGGACTTTGAATTCACCTTTAGCATTAAAGCAAATCAATGACCTAATCTCTGGAAGCACAGTTTGATGATTATATAGAAGACAATCACTGTTTATTGACACATGGATGGCAACAAATAACAGAAAGTATTAACAGTGGCATCTTTTTGTACTTGCTGACACTTTCTGTAATTTGGTGCATTGCAACTGTGAATATATGTTCTTTTACATAATGTAGCTCCAAAAAAAGTCCATTCAAACTACTGTGTAACTTTCTAGTAAAATCAATTAGATTTTTAAAAAGTTAGTTCTGTATTATCAGTATTTATGACTAAATAAATTAAGACATACAATCATGTAATGAAGACAAGCAGGAAACGGAAAGCTAATTCTCTGAATAGGATTGTGATTTTAAGGAATTCACGGAGGAGGATTTTGATGAGGATAAAACTGTGCTATGGGGAAATTTAAAATTAATCTGACAATGTTCAGCGCCTGATGAAAAATGATGAGAACTGTCCCATTCTTGAATATAAGACTGATGCTGATATCATTCTGTTCTTCCTAGACACAAAAATACCAGAATTGGATCCCAATCAATGTTAAGGAAGATCTGATAGTGAACGTGACCCTGAGGAACTGCTGGAAAGACCCTACACTGTTTTTGAAGCTGTAGTTGAATTTGAGAAAGAACTAAATGTGGTTAGAAAGCCAAGACACTGAGGCCTTGAATATTATAATGAGTGAAATAAAAAAACACAAGAATTAAAAAAACACAAAATCAGAAAATACTTCCAGTAGAGAATACACGTGATTCGCCAGTGCTTATTCTATTTAGATTAATAAATTTTGTGACCAAATGTGTTAATTTCAGACATCATTGGATTTTAAATGTATTGCATAAATGTATTAATTTTTTTAATTTTGCTGTTTTATCTGTTATTTTGTGTTTTGGAACTGCAAAATATACTGCACATAGTGTGACATCACTCACTCGCTAATCATTATATGCAACTGATACATTTAACTGAAGACAAGGTGTTTTATTGATAAAAATGCCTTGACATTACTCAGTGTATTTGTTACATACAGAGGTTTATTTAATTGCTATATGTGTAGAGGTGTTAAAGATGTGATTGTGATCTATTAATAAAAAAAGAATGAAGCTAATGCAATGGCCTTAAACAAAAACCTAAATTAAATAATTTTGGGGGCAAGTAATGCTACTCTTTCAACATTTTAAACTTGATGCAACAGTAGACAGAAATTATAAATGGCAAATAAATTTATTAAAATGCAGTGTTTAAATCTGTTTTAATGTTACTCAAAATCTGATCTTGAATATGTATGTCAATATGAGTTGAAAGAAAACAACCTGAAGCATGTTATTTTTTTAAAAATGACTTTTAAAACATAATTACATGGTCACAATATAAAAATTCAGTGAAAAAGTTCTCTAATTTACATAAAGTACCAGTATTACTATACATCTGACTGGCATTTTATTACTGTAACACCCCTCAACCCCCGCAACACACTAGTACACTCATCATTTCGCTTTAGGCATGTTTGGGACACAATAGTCAGCAGCTATGGATCCCACCTACCCTGTTGTAATGGAGACAGCTTTATTACAAAAAATATACTACACTGGAATCTGAATATTAAAAGAATGGAAAAATTTAATTTTTTCCACTGATAGTTTTGTGTACATAGGAGATTTCACTAAGTGATGGAAACACCCCTAAACTCTGTAGAAAAAAACACTGTGAGATGTTTATATATATGCTGACTGGAATCTTGATTGTTGTCATAAAATTGATTGGAGTCTGATATGCTAAAAATTATTATCATGAAGGATTCAAATAGTTTTTCATATCTGATGTTGATTCTAGCCTGCACAAGAGAATAAACTGGAAACAATTTTAGACAACTGGCCTTGAGATGCAGGTGGTTCAATACAAACCTATTCCAGTAAGTGGTATTGCAACAGATTCATATGCTCTAGCTTTTTCCAGAATGTTCTTAAAGCACTGTCCTACATGTCTCTGGTATTCCTCATCTGGTATACTGCTAGTCCACTTGGGAAAAATGCAACATATCACTTTACTTTTCATTTTACCGGCATCAAATTCTAGGACATCACCCACCTGTCAATCAGAATAGGTGAAACAAGGATTGTTAAAAATGCAAAACAAAACCACACCCACCCATATTTTCTGCTGATAAATCTTATCAATTTATCATGTTTCTCTGGATTGATGAACACTCCAGTAACCTAACAGTTCACATGAAAACAAAAAATACTTCTTTCCAAAATTAGATTTGATTACCAGGTACATACCCAAAATAGCAGCATCATAGTGGCTGTATAGTTTAGAATGGATGAATTTGAATATTTTAGCCTGTTCCTGAGAAAACTAACAATAATGACTTAAAAAGAAGTCCATTAGTAGGCCTGACATCACACACCTGGCCTACATAACTATACAGCTGACCATTTCAATAAGAAGGCTAATGTAGCAGAGTATGAAAACATCCTATCTCCAAAGCTTTATATCATATATTGATTAAACCTATCTTACTATCTCAAATTTGATTAACAAACAAGCTCAGCTAATTTAATGCAATATTAACTCAGTAATACATGTCGATCTCACTAATTTTCAAACTTAAACAAGATACTGATGATACGTGCATATACAGGATCATAAATAAATAGCCTTCAGAGTGATAACAAAATCAGCCAATCAGATGCAATATCACCTCATTAATAATTATAGAACCCATGAAAGATCTTGATGATATAAATCTCAAGCTTTATCAAAAGAAGATCGTGATTATGGCCTCCAGAATACTAACAAGCTAAGTCAACTGAATGCAAGTTTATCTTCAGAATATGAAGTCAATCAAGTACAAGAGCTCCTCTGACCTCTCCAAGGTTTTGATGATATAAATAAACATTTTATCAAAGTCAGATAAAAAGTATGGATCCAGAGTGGTAACCAGCTCAACCAATCAAATTCAAGATCAGTTCATTCATATACATGTACATGGATCTAGCTCAATATTAAACTCATCCAGGACCTTTCTTAATGATATCAGCATATACTCCAAATTTGATCAATGTCGGAACAGAATCAGAGCCTCAAGATTGGTAACAAAGCTAGCCAATCAGGTTCAAGATAACCTCATTAAATATGCGTGTATCTTGATTATTACTGAACTCATCTGATATTTTAATGATACAATCCAACACTCCAAGCATGACTGAAATCATATTAGAATTATGGACTCCAGAGCAGTAACAAAAATATTGATGATGGGTGGAGGCAACATGACAGAGGATTGATGCAAAGCCATAACATAAACCTCTCTGGACTTGCAGCCAGATGATCTATAATGACATTTTGATATTTTCATATTTTTGGTTACTTTAAATGTTCATCTTTAAATGATACATATTTAACCTCAACACTCACAGTGGAACTGTCATTAATGTAATTAATGTACAGGTGACACTTGATTTTATGCCATAGATGCATTCCTGATCTGGTCTATAGTACATGTTCTATTCAAACAATGATTGTTTTTCAGAAACATGGCCATTAAAACAACCGGTTTACTCATGACAAAAAATATGCAATCAAAAAGTATCTGAGCTTGACATGTGAGATAAGTAGATATTGTCAAATCACAATTTCTTAATGGTTTCAATCTGCCACATTGTTTAAAACATCATGGAATTCATAACTAAAGATTATTGCTAAAAGCTTTACCTCATAATCCCTTTCTCTGTGGCTGACTATGTTCCTTTGACAATCTTTCCCAGCCTTCATCCAAATGGCCTCCACCAAACCTCCATTTAACTTCAGTTGTTTGACATCACTGCTGACTATGGCCTTGCATTGGCTGTCTGTAATGTCACCAGTGTAGATCAAAACTTTAAATATCTCTGTAAAATGTACCATACATTTTTGCTCAGTTGAAGAAGGAACAATATTCTCCAAAGATGCAAATGATGCAAATATTTGCCGAGTAGAAGGATCCTGACAGCTTGACAGAACTTTCTGCAACCTGTCATTAAACTCCTTTGATGCTGCCTGGTTATTTTCTAATGCTGCAGAGAAGACAAGTTCAATCAAGTTAATGATTTCATCCTTCACATCAACAAAGTGAATTTCTTTTAGACTGCCAGTACCTTGTGTAGATTTGCTGTATGCCATAACTGCTTTCAGATACTGACCTGCACATATCTCCATGGGGACAAATAACATTCCTACAGAAAATAAAACAAAAAAGTGAATAATGCAAATATTTTTTCAATTAAAGGTATCTTCTGAGACTCCTACTAATTTTATTGTTTTCTGGGTTGATTGCAACCCATTATGACAAAACTCTCTGCAATGAAAACATTAGACTGCTGCTTGCTTTAACACTCTAAACAAAGAAGATGCAGAAAAATGTGCATTAGTTGTGGAAGTCTTCCTGCACATAGGTAAAATGAATCTTTTATAATTGTCAGCACCAACTGATTGCACTTGTGCACAATATTAAGATACTAACTTGCACATATCTAAATAGGGACCCCATTCCTAAATATGAACCTCAAACAATCAGAAGTTAGGATGTGTTTAATTATTGATAAATAATCAAATTTATTGCTTGCTTCAAAATCCTACTAGTAAGCATGTGGGTATGTAACAAAACTTGCTAGTGGCTTCCCATGGGTTGGTGGGTTTTTTTTAGGATCTTCCCAGGTTCTTCCACCATCCTATTTTCTGGTTGCCATTTATCGCCTATCCTCCTGAAAAATGGCATTAAACCCCACAAAATTAAACCAAATCAATCAATAACTTTGGTTCATCAATATTTTGCATCCACTGAAATCTGTTATTTAGTCTAGTTAATAAAAGTACAGGATTCTAAGTACTGGAAGTCCACATCCTTGTACAGGTAAAACAATAATTTAACCCTTTACTGCATAGTGCCTACTGATTAACCACACAGTACAGTAAACATTCACTGTACAAAGTTCTATAAATAGATCAGTATGCCACCGGCTGACAATATCCTAATATTGCTGGCTGAACAAGAATGCACACTGACATACTGTATATGCATTATAAAAAAACTTTCAAAATTCAATTCAAAGTCAACACAGTATAAACTGCAACATTCTTGCATAACTGTCCATTAAGCAGAATAATCCAAGGTTACTGTGCAACAGATTTCTCTCTATGTTAAGCTTCAAGGTCAGCAATCATTGTCATTAACATATTACCAAGGTCTCTGTGACTGACCATTCTATTTTCTTCAGTAAGAGGACTTGGCATTTTTTTTAAAAGTTTAGACACACCAATTGCCTGAAAAATATTCTTGTTGTGTTTCTAAAAAAGGAACATAATACTTCAATTAAAAGATTATCTGCACATGCACATAAAAAATATCCAAAGTAACAGAACAAAAAGATCCAGGTTCATCCCCTAAGTTTTGCTGCATGTGAGTACATGCATGTAGCCACATTTTATGGCACCTCATCACAATAGGGTCTATATAATGCAAGCTAAAGGCATGGTTCAGAAATTGTAAAAATGAATAGAAAAAATATTAAGAAAAAAAACCTTCTAAATAAATGTAAGCTTCAAGTACAACAAGATAATATGGAAATCATAAATATCTTAAATGTATATAAAAGAAATGATATAATGCAAATAAAATCCTTAAAATGTAACACTTTCAGCATGTGCACCAATCACAGAAAAGTGAACAGTGTCACCATAACAATATTCACTTCCATTGCCAAAAATTGAAGAGAACATAAAATGTCTCACCAAGTTTGATATTTGGAAAGAATTCTGGCAAATTTCTTCAAGGAGAGAGCAATGAAAATTTTGACATATCTACTGAATCTGATGGACTTTATCAATATAAAATGATGCTGTTTGGTATAAAGATTTCTTCTTCAACTTTCCTGCATTTATTGAACATGACAGCTGTGATGTGATAACTAGATAACTGTGATGCTTATATCAATTTTGTCATCATCTACAATGATATCTGTAAAGATCACCTTCAAACTGTTCTGAAATTCTCTGATCAACTCAGTGATGAAATCTGAGAATTAATTTATGTAAAAGTGAGTTTTGCTGTGCATGTGTTACATTTTTAGGACTTATCATGGGACATGGTCAACTTAAAAGAACAGAATTTAAGGCCAAGGCTATCTCTGAATTCCCTGTGCGTGTCAGTAAAAAGCAACTGGTGTGATTTCTGGGCATGGTTGAATACTATCGGAAATTTTATTTAAATTTTTCCATGATGGCTAAAACTATTACCAATTTGCTGAGTAAGATAACCAAGTTTATTTGCTCTGAAAAAAATGGCTTTTGATAAATCAAATGCCATACTTAAGAGTGCACCAGTTCTTTCAGCTCCAAAAATTCAGTCAAGCATTTATAATGTCTGCTGAAGAAAGTGAAGTAGGGGTTGGAGGAATTTTGAATCAAGAAGATAAAAATGCTGTGGATCAACCAGTATGCTATTTTCCAAAAATTAGGCAAGCACCAGATAAATTATTCCAGTCATGGATAGAAGGACTTTATTGCTTTATTTTGTCTATGTTCCTGAGACAACTGCTAATGAATTTTAATTATTACAGTATCTTATGTGTGGGCAAAAATTTGAAAAAAAAAACAATACCAAAAAAAAGGCAGAGGTCAATGGGGTTGCCTAGAAACCCTTATTGGTTAAGGACATACTCCTGGTGGAGGGTTCTAAGGGAGAGGAGGGTGTGATGCCCTCCCAAGTTAAAAAAAACAGCTTTGACACTATATTTTTACATGAAAATTTTAATTGAACAATCCAAAATTCTTATTATTTAATTCTTATTATTTTGCCAAGTAAATTAAATTACCAACAACTAGCAAGGAAAGATAATGCAATAAATAATTTTTAAAAAATCTTTCTATGAAGGAAAAGGGAAGGGGCGTAGAACTGCAAAACAATGGAAGAATGATACACATGGTAGCATAGAATTGATGCGGGTGTCTCACTCCAATATTTCAGCAGCTTCTATCCACTATCATTCCTATGAGGCAAATATAGGAATCAAATAGCAGAGGAATACAACAACTGAGTTATTTGAGTTTCTGTACCAAGTGGTGAATTCTGGAGGGAAGATTGTGATCACATTCAGGCAACCACATATGAACTGAATACCACACGAAACCTTCCAATTGTTCACTCAACTGTAGATCACAAGTTTAAAATTCAGTACTCTAATCATTGATTATTTTTCCTACTATTTCCAAACACTTTAACCCCCTACTTCCACCAAAATCTCAATGAATTTGCATGATTTGGATGATTGACCTGTGGGGACATTCTGAAGATGGAATGCTGTGAAACTTTCTACCCATGACTAATATGCAAAAGAAAACTTTATAAAATTTTCTTTATCATTATTAGGGAAGGTGTTATATGTAATTAATTTGTATGGTGTGATTTGCCATTGTCAATTATTGAGGGTAGGAGTTTGAGTCTACCCGACTAATGTCTTGTTATTATGTAAACAACAGACTGCAGCGCTAATTTTTGTCCATGATTTTAGTTTATATTTTAAGATCATTATCATTTGCCAGCAAACATGTTTACTTGGGTTTGAATTCAGGACATTGGTATTCCACATGGAAAAACATACTTTGCCAGCCATTTCCCTGGTAGCTTGCACAAATGTAAGTAAACAGACCAGACTTTGTTTACAAATCTGACGGCAAATTCCATTATGACGAGAGTATTTTCAGAAAATGTTTATTGCAAAATAGATCAAGTGGAGAGGTGAATCAAGTTGTTTACATCAGAATTGCTGATTCCTGTTTTAACATCTGAAGTGAAAGCAGTCTTTTTAGTTATGTATAGTTTTAATTTGAAAGGATTTATTTTTTAAAAATATTATTCAATGGAGTTACAAAGTGCTCAATAATATGTTCAGACTAAATCCATATTTTAGAATTAATGTGAATTCATTTTTGATAACATCATTGTGAAACATCAAGACTGTTAGCACATCAATGTTATTCATCAGTAGCTTTAAGACTGGAATTCATTTGGAACACCATTAGAATTCATTTGGAATACTGTATACTTTTTTAACTGTGATAGAACTTGCAGTACTTTTTGGGATTTAAGTCAGAAAACTGCAAGTTCTTTTAAAATTTTCACTTTGTATTCCAAGGAAATAAATTATTTGTTGAATTTTACTAAACTAGATCCTTTTCTTCTATGTTGCTTAGTTAAAACACATTAAAATACCTCATGAACACAAGGGGGATTTAACTGCATATATACATTTTTGTTCCATCTTCCAATAATATAGTTTTGAATTGACTTTCAACAAGATCTCCATGTATACATGGCACTTAATGTTCACTTCTGCTTAGAGTCAGGCTATTCTGCAAAAAGTGGGGGATTTTAGTAAGATTTATATCAGTATTATACTTTTTCATACAAACAACATCAGGTATAAAAGAAGATAAATGTTCATACAATGAATATGACTTTTTACATACTTTTATAAATATGCTAATATAAATGATTCAAAACATGTTAAAAATTTAAGAATAGCATCACAATAAATCAAAGAATTCAAATTTTAATTTTTCTACATTAGTGATATGTAGGCTTGAAATACTGCATTTTTTTTTTAAAGAATTTAACAGAATCATCAGATTAAATCAAACAGGAAGTGAGTTCCATATTTTAGCCCCTGAATACTGGAAACTTCCTTGAAATTATTTAATGCAGTGTTTTGGTAATACTAAATTGTTGTCAATCTTAGAAAAAGACACTTTGTAGAAAAGCATAGTCATGTACTCTCCTTTGATACATACAAAACTTGTGCATTTAGAATATTTATTCTGTTGCCTGTCTTTAACAATTCTGTGAATGTCAAATCTTGATGCATCAAATGAGGACATCAATAATTAGATTTGCTGATCATTTCTGAAAATCTTGAATTCTGTTTGAGAAAAATTTTCCCATATTGATGAACAGTAGTCAATCATTGAAAGTATAAAAGTATTATAATAAAGATGGATTTCTTTGTCAGGTACTTCTTTCATTTTACTAACCAATGAAATTTTAGATGCAAGGCATCCACATATATTGTCACTTGTTTTTCATACTGAAGACTTCTATCAATGACTAATCCTAAAAGCTTCCTATTGTTTAAATTTTCAACAGCCTTATTATTAATATACAGTGATATATCTTTCTTTTTTAACTTCAAATGTTTTTTAAATGTTATCATAAGCATGTATTTTTATCTTGGATTCACTTATTACAATCTTAGTGTGTTCTGATCACTCATCATTTGAAGAAAAGCATGAACATAGGTTGCATTCCAGGGTACTGACATTGCTACTTGATGAAGAAATTGTTGCATCATCTACAAACATGTCAGTATTTGTATGTTGAGTAAAGAATGGAAGGGAAGGTCATCAATCAATACAAGAAAAAGAAGGAGATCAAGTACAGAGACTTGAAGAACATCATACATAAATATAACGGGATACAGTGGACCTTTCCCATACAGACTTATTGCATCCTGTTATATAATACAAATAAAACCATTTTTTATGGCCATAAAATGTATAACAGTGTAGCTTACTCAGAAGAACATTATGTGAAACTAGATCTAAAGCTTTCTTAAAATCTAGAAATATTATGCCAGTTAGATTGCCAACATTCATTTCTTCCAGCCACTGACC
Organism: Venustaconcha ellipsiformis; assembly: GCA_003401595.1. Taxonomy (NCBI): domain Eukaryota; kingdom Metazoa; phylum Mollusca; class Bivalvia; order Unionida; family Unionidae; genus Venustaconcha; species Venustaconcha ellipsiformis. Next base: position 24,424 of record QKMX01364593.1, on the reverse strand, counting down.
AGTTAATTTTGTGAGAGCTGTTTGACACGAGTGCTCTTTTGCCAAAACACAACTGCTGCTTGTGGATAAGTGATAAGGTAAAGTAGTCATAAATCTGTTTTCCTACAAACTCTTTTTTTCAAAACTTTTGATAAAACTGGTGGTACAGAAATGGGTCAATAATTTCCAGGATGTCTTGTAAATCCTTGTTTAAAAACAGAAGTAATTTTAGCATAGTTACTTAAATTTAGTTTATTTGGTAATATGCCTAAATTAATACTGAGGTAAATCTGGTTGGGTAAATTGACCATGCAGTAACGTAACTAGTGCTGATATCTGTAGGGTTTTTGGTCCCACTTGATTTGTACCACATGATGTTTTTGTGTTGATTTTGCTAAGAGTGTCAACATCGTTGCTTTTAGTCAGAATATCTATGAGCAGGAGCTTCAGAAAACTTCATTCCTGTGCACAAATTCTGACACTTTTCTTTAAGACATTTGTGCATATGACAGGGTCTATTAACCCTACATGGCTATCTAAAATGGGCAAAGTTTTTATGTATACATATAAATAAAGGAAATCTTGATTCAAAAATAGGATCTCGACAACTCTGCAACTGAAGAATCATGACATTCCACAAACTTTCTGTCATATCATAAAATGTTTCAATAAAACTAACCTGAGCCGATTGCTGGAAGTGCAACAGATTGCACCTGTAATTCAGCAGCTTTCATAAAACAGCTAATGACAGCTTTTCTTAAATCATCCATGCAGTTTTGTACCCCTTTTATTGTCTTGCTGTACTTGTCCCACTGTGGTCCAACTGTATGAATGACAAATGGATACTTTGGATTACCTCCTGATGTTATACATGCAGTTCCTACTTCCAAATTTCCATTTTCTTCAGTAAATTCTTTGCCTGCTTCATCAACTATGACCTTGGCAACTCCAACAGTATGTTTGAGATCTTTATTTGCTGCATTGACAATGACATCAACTTGAGCAAGTTGGATAGGATGTTTGTATACAAAGACTTTGATTCCCTCAGCTGTTGCAAATGACTTTCTGCATGGATCTTGAGGTGACCTTTTCAAAGGCACAGAAGCCAACTGTACATTGCCATTTTTGTCATCAAATATTCTATTTGGAAGATTTGGGATTCCTAGATCAATGTTCATCATATGCTTAGCAATTTCTATTTCCCTGTCAGTTTTGGCAACAAAGTGAACAGTCAAAGGGTCATTTTCATCAATATGGCAAAAAACATTGTTGTCTGAAGAACTTCTTTTCATCTTCATTACAAACATTTGAGCATTTTGTAATTGTTCATTTGTTATGAAAGCTTCTGATTCCTGAAATTTTGCAATTTCAGCTTTTCTGATATCACCTATGGCATGGGCAACAGCTTCCTCATTTTGTCCTTGCACATAGAGTGTTCCATTTTTTGGATCAAAGCTAAAGTGAACCTTTTTTTGAAGAGTTGATACATATAAATCATGAAAAAAGTATTTGAATGCTTCATACTTCACCTCAGAAATATTGTCTGCTACTAACTTTTTTGACAAGTTATGATATTCATGTTCACTTTCCTCTTTTTCTTCCTTCATTTCATGTGTATTTGATAATGGTTTATCATCCAAATGGCCTCCAATCAAATTTTGTAGATGGATCTCAGCTGTCTGAAGATCTTCAAGCTTACCTTTGATGTAACCAGTATTAAAATCAGTTTTGAAATTGAATTGTTCCTCTAACTGTTCTGTCTTTCCTTGTTTAAACTTTGCCATGACTTCAGGTCTGATTCTCACTCGTGAATTTGTTAGGCAGTCACCAGTGTCAAACAATCTTCCTTCCTTGCTTGAACCTAGACCATGAGAGATGACATGAAGTATGTATTCAAATTTCATCATTTATTGTTTAGTACTACATAGGAAAAATAGGGGAAGTTATTTATAAACATTAATCTATCACATGTCTAATTTTGGATTTTACACAAAAAAGGTAAAAAGTCTATATTTGTCTCATTATTTGTAATAATTTGATTGTATGAATTCTAAAATTCAAGAAAGTATTGGAAATAGAACAAGGTTTAAGCAAAAAATATTAAAACATTTTAATTTCAATCTTTTCTGTTTTAAATTCAGTTTTCTTTGAGTGTCAATGTTGGTGTTAAATTAAAATGAACATTTTTATTCTAAAAAGTCAAATAATTTGAATTAATTAAAAATGTATAAATATTACAAAAAACCTTTGCCAAACAATTATTTTCCTGATCGTTTTGTGAATTAAAAAAAATGCTATGATTAAAATTTTATTCATTAAATTGTAATATAATGCAATTCAATTTTCCATGGTAAAAAAGTGTAATTTTTCTTTGATTTCTGTCACAACTAGAAGTATTTATGGTTTTACATTTGTGGGTTATAATATCTATTTAAGAAAAAAAATTACATTCAGTTAAAAAAGTTCTGATTTAACAGTACATGACCATGACATAACAATGAATACTTGATTCAGCAAGGAAAATGACTAGTGATACTCATGAAATATATGCATTGTTTCAAATACAATTATTGTTCATATTTCTTTGCTGACATAATCATTCATTGAAAATTATATAGAGAATGAGAAGTACCTGGCTGTGATGTTTCATTCTGAAAACAAATTGAACAAATCAGTCAAAAACTTTCATAAATACCAGAAGTCAGATTATAAACATCTCTTGCTATTTTCACACATAATAATGTCAAGAAATAAACACCTAGACAATCACACACATTGCAAGTTGCTGTCTAAATCAGACTTCACCCAAAATGTATACAGAAGTTGAATTACTCAATTCTATATAAAAAAGACAAATAATTTGATTTAAATAACCAGTTTATAACTATTCACAGAAAACCCTGTGTCAAGAAATAATTATCCTGGTTATGAAAAAAAAATGTCATGGATTAAAATTTAATTTATTTAATTGTCAAGCACCAAGCAATGCAGTAGTTGATAAAAGATTCTCACCTGAATATATAAATAAATTAATTAAAGGAACTACTAATCATAAAAGTTAATCTCGTGGTTAAAAGTTGTTTAGAATTATGGGGAAATAATCTGTTCATCAGACAGCCATCAAAACATGCAAAAAGTTTAATGAAAAGAATAAATATGTTTTTCCTCAATTTTACTCCATTCCAAAATCTGACAAAAAAACTTCTGGAAATGAAATATACTGTGTCCAATGAATGCTGATGGAAAAGAAAAAAGTTGCAGGACCAGCGGTTGGTGAATGGTATGAAAATGTAGCATATTTTCCCCCCTCAAATAATCTTGCACAGAATCTAACCCATGCAAAGTTGTATTTATCTTATTTCAGTATTTGGTTTCTTTATGCAGCAGTACAGATCTGTTTTATCACAGAGAATAGGCACCATATCAGTTTGCAATCTTGCCTTTTTCTGCCATGTTGTTACCAACTTTTATCTTGTCCATATTGAGCTGGGATCAGCCTAGCACATAGTGTACTTAAGCTGGGATCAGTGCAGAAGACCTATCAAAACTGGCCACAAAACATGCACATCCTGACTGACCTTGGGTTCCTTTTCATAAGTTTTTCAGATAGAGTCAACCTCAACAGACATGCAAATAGCCTCAGTTATAATCTTCCACATGCTTATCTTTTGCTGGATGAGGTTGTCAAAAAGGCAAAGGGAAGAAGTCAAGTCAACCCCAGTGAATTACACACTTTAGTATTTTCCTCTTCCCATAGCCCATTAGTTGCTCCATTATTCCTTTTCAAAAAGTTTGGTTGAGCATCATTGACAAAGCATGGGTCTGTTCCACTTTGAACCTCTTTGCATCCAGAAATATAATTGGTGGAGTTTCTTGCAACAAGACTGAACAACAAGCTCCTGTTTTATGTTTCTTTAGTGCCAGATCAAAGAGTCGGGAGGGGGGGGAAGGGATACTTTCCGTCAGAAGCATATTTTTGTGCTTATGCCTTCCCATCTATCAGAATAATTCTGCATCGTCTCCACCATAATATAATATTCAAGTTTTGGTTACATCATGATTGTAAAAAAAAAAACAACCAAACGTTCATGGTTTAATGACCTTTTTGACCAGTTGGTAAATGAACTTGAGAGATTACTACAGAAGAGGGACCTGCTTTTACAGCACAATGGATCTCTTACACATAAATCTGAAGAGTCTCCACCTTCATGCATAGCATATCTCAAATCCTGTCCTCCTATCTGATTATGATGTCATTAAGTCTCTGCACAAGGAAGAAGCAATAAACTTGATGCAGTGACACTCAGAAATATGAAGCATTTGATATATATACTAAAGTTACTATACATCCACAAAATATCTGACATTTCCAGAAATATGTTTATCAAAGTATGCTCAGTCAGGTATTCCATATGTTGGCTGTAACTAAGAAATCAGACTGGGATCAAGTTCTTTACAGACGAAGGTATTCCATATGTTGGCTGTAACTAAGAAATCAGACTGGTTCTTTTCAATTCTGGTCCTCCAATTACAAATTGGAGGCAAGAATAATTAGCTTTGACTTGGGACTAGGAATCCCAAGAAACTTGTGAGCAATGCCATAGTAGCAGATAATTTTTATAATTACATTATTAAAGTTAATTTTAACAACACTACCCCCCCCCAAAAAAAAATAAATGCTTCATGTAAAAAAAAACTTTTGGTAATTATTTCAGCTAATCATTCTTCATTCATTTAAATGTGGTATTTAATGTTTATTTTGTTTTAATTGTATTTTGCATTTGTTAGTAAAAACATTTAAATCTTGTCTATATTTTGGACTAATGGATTGACATTCATATAAGTAAATTAGTTGGAATGATTGGAATAAATAAATGCAGCTCATGTCTGTTATGATGTAAACTGTATGAATGTAAAGTGAGATAGTGTTGTTTGCACTCAAATAATCATGTTTTACAATCAAGTCCATGAACTTTGACACACCTTATCTTATGAGTTAGTCATTTTTAAGAGAGAAGGATCTTTATACTAAGCTTTATGTTTTTGTTTTGGGTTTAATGTCATTTCTCAATGCAAGGTAGGCTATACATAATGATTAGTTTAATTGATGGAGAAYCTGGGTAAAACCCAGTAAGAACCAACTTCAATAGAGCTAGGCTGATCCCAGCATGAAGAAAGTATTCTTATTTTTTACTACTTAAAACTGTAAAATTAATGAATTTAATGCAGGTGACCCTTACATTATTAGTATAGCTTATGAGTATCTGATTGAGGAAAAATATCCTATCCTATGGCATCCCCATATGCATGAACAATGTAAGGGCACAACCCATGATGTATTCATTAATTGGTGGTGATTGGGGGGAGGGGGGCAGCACATATCCATAAGTAAATTTTTATGCCATGGCTCTAAATCCATTGTCTGTACCTTTGAAAATCCAGAGAAGTGAAACTCTACATTAACTGTCTGTACCTTTGAAAATCCAAAGAAGTGAAACTCTACATTCACTGTCTGTACCTTTTGAAAAACCAGAGAAGTGATTGATCAAATGGTACTCTATATGTATGTAAGATTATCTAATTTGGTTGACTTTCTGAATTCTGCTGCCAGTGCCAACCAATATAGTTCTGCTCTTATTCCCCCCCCCCCATGTGATCCTCCAACAAGCCCCATCAAATAGCAAGTAAGAGGCTAGTAATAGTTTCTTGCACAATTTCCTGTCTGCCTGTCAGTTTCAAGGTACACATACAACATCCCTATTCTAGTGTTAGCCACTAACAAAGCCTTATAATTTGACATTAGGTCTTACCACATCACCAATTTATCACGTAATTATCACTATCAGACAAACTCCATAGCAAAACTGGCAATATGTACCTAAAATAATTAAAGATCTTCAAGTTGTTCATAAACTAAAATTTAATAAATTATCATACATTCAAATGTGTATGGCAATTATTGATCATTTAAACAAAGCAATTCAAAATTACTCAAAACATAAAACATGCATTTCTCCAAAGAGGTAAGGACAGTTGCTTTTTTATATAATTCATATGGCAAAACTTCCCCCTTAACCCACCAATGAAGAATGGGATGGCTGTACCGAAAAAACTCCTGCATAATGTTTACAAATTTAAGTCAAAATACTATTTCTCAAACAGCTGAACATGTCACTCAATATGTAGCTTCTCCTGATTACAGACCTGCCAACCCTAACAAGACCTTATCAGTCATGTAGTGATTTAGACCAGTTTTTAGTATTAGCTGTGACAAAATATGATGCAAATATTGCCAAGCTGGAAAACATACATTTTAAAGTCCAGAAGATTGAATCAAGACTGATACATTCATGGTGAACATGTTCAACTAAAAAGTTTGTAAAGTTCACTTGAACCTTAAGGACTCACAGTACTAATTCAGTTCCAATAGTAAACCTATGCA
>QKMX01364471.1:0-13216 GCA_003401595.1 Venustaconcha ellipsiformis | reverse complement strand
TGAATAATAATCAAACTCAAGAAGTCAACCCATCGTTGTTAAACGATATAGTAAGGAAAATATTAGCTGGATATCTGCGGTGTGACAAGAAAAATAAACGCGACTTCGATCTTGTTAAGTGTATCATAACACTGAAAGAACGACGAAATAATCGTTGTGCTTGCTGTAACACAGTAATACTGTGGCAGTATTCTTCTAATGATTCACAACAATTTACCGTGGATACAATAATAGTAGTCTCGGCCACACACGCGAAAATGTAATACTGACCTGAAGACGGTGGTAATTATGTATTACGAATTACTTGTAATTGTTCACGTACAAATCCACGTTGATCAACAGTACGATAATGAGATATTAGATAAAGAATCAAATTCAGAGCGAATATTTTCCCGAGGAAGGCATAAAAATACCGATGCTGTATATGTTGCTCAACGTTATCCACGGATACCTAAAATGGTCAGAGATAACTGTGCTTTTTTAGTTGTATTAAACGGAATTTGTACTCACACGATAAGAAACATCAGACTTGGTGCCCAGGAGATATGTATTTAGTTAAATTTCGGAATTTATTTTCACATGCAGAGAGAACACCATATGTATTGATTACTGCATTGTGGCATGATTCTCGAGTAAAAAATCGGATAGGTCTCGATACAATTTTGGGTTGACCTGACACCTAACTGAGTCGCCGACCAGCAGTGAATGTCCCGGGTCGGTAAATAACCCTGTAGAGGCATCGGTTTGGGAGTCATGCTTGTATTTTCATTTTCTTGGGAAGATTTACTTTTTAAAAAAACTCGGTCTGTTCACCCCTCCGTAGGAAGTTCTATTTTCATAAGTAAATTTGGTATGTTACTCTCCCCCCTCCCGCTGATACAGAAGTATCTATAGCAGTACGTACACAATTTTACTATTTTAGCATACGCAAAAATGGATCATACAGTGCATGTTTTAATTTTATTATTTTAGGAAGAAATAATATTTACCTTTGTTGCTGTAATATATTCATTTCTTGTTAATAATGCTGATGTTTGCAGCAAGGAAAATATAGGCCTGTTGAAGAAAATTTATTCTGACATTGTCCACATCCGATTTGTGTATTTAACAATTCTTAAGACCAAAATATTGGCCCATATGTTTGATGCTCCAAAAGATGGTTAGCTAGAAAAAGAAATACTTTGTTTCTCAAATCATGAAACAATATTTGTTTTTACAATGATGAAAAAAGATAAGAGTCTTTACCATTTCTCAATGATAAGGCACCATCCTGGTGAAAATATATGGTCACGTGTTTTTATGAATTTTGGTACTCTTTCGATTATTTATTGATATAAAGAATATAAATATCAGGGGCCTTGGTTGAACAATATAAATACCAGGGTTCTTGCGTGAACAATATAAGACCCTGGGCCTCGCGTGAGCAATGTAAAGATCAGGAGCCTATAACGAGGAATACTAGGATCTGGGGACTTGCGTGAACGACATCTGTTGAAATTTCTACTTTATGAAAACTTTATTAGAGTTCAAGAAACTGCATAAGAGCCGTCAGAGAATGTGCAAGAAAGCAAAGTCTCAGCATGATAAAGTGTAAATGAAAATTAGACTTGCAAAAAAAAAATCAGATATTAGGACATGAAAATTTGGCATGTAGGTAAATAACTTTTAAATATACTAAGCAGATTCCCGTTTAGCAAGACTTACATGAATTATCATACTGTCGGTGGATTAAGGATCATACCAGCTCGGATGTAACCCCTAATTTGTATATTGAGTTACCGAAGTGTGAAAAAGGGGTAGTGGGTAGAAAATCATGAGATGTTATTTCGAAAAGGACGAAAGTATCTAGAAGCTACGAGATGCTATGTTTGGAAACTATACCATTTCTCGCAGCCACAAGATGGTATGTCATAGGAAAATGATAATTATTTCATGACCACGAAATATTATCTTGAAGGCATGAGATGTTACAACTACATATCATCTTGTAGCCATCAAATATTTATATCGTTTCTACGAAATAACATCTCGTAGCCGGGAGAAAACGTATCACTTGGACGAAGTAATATCGTAGTATCTCGTTGAAGTGTTATTGATGTCCTTTCCATCCATTCATATTTAGTACTGCCCCTAATGAGAACATATAATGTCTGACTTTTGACAAGTCAATAGTGTATATTTTTCTGAATATTCCCTGCTTTTAACAAAGTACTGAATTTTTAGGCAATGTTCATTGCTTAGTCAAGGATTGCTTAACTTTATGCACATAATAAATAATTGACAATATGTAAATGTATGTATCCTATCCATTAAATTCGTATAGCTATGGTGTGTAGCTGATTAAGTTAAATCGATCTCGGTATATTCCACATGATGAGTGCTTTGTGAGAATATTTTGTTTTGTTTTGAAGCATTACAACAAGAGTCGCCATATCAAATGAATGCAATAATATTCATATGCTATGTCTAATTCTATTTGAATATTCCGTCTTCGTTGTATATTAATATCCAGCAATGCCCGGCACCAAAACAGAGCCTCTAAACTCCAGGGTTTTAATTCATCGAAAAGTCATTATGAAGAAATTTGTTATACTCGGTGAAGTCTGTTTAGTGGATTGATTGGTTGATTGGTTGATTGGTTGGTTGGTTAACTGGTTGGTTGGTTGGTTGTTGTTTATCAGAGCACGAAAAACTATTTAGTGGCGAGGCAATGTTAGCAACACACCATAGCTGACCCGAGTATGTTTGGGTAGAATTCGAACACGATAAAAACTGACATGAGCTAACCATAGTTCCTGAAGGAAAGCCTGTTAATCAGCTTGTTAGACGCTTGTTATTGTGATTTGTAAAATATACGGTATACAATCATTTTGTTTTAAGAAAAGAAAATGATCACCTGTGTAAATAAATGTCTTTCCCAATAGAACTACAGAACAAATCATTAATCATTACGATACACGCCATGGAAGCTGGTGGCTGCTATAAGATTAGATTACATTAAAATATACCTGCTACAGTTTTCTTGTTAAAAAGCACATCGTTGCAATTCTTACCAAGATATCGTTGCGGACATCAAGAAATGATGCCACAGATGATGACTGTATATTATCAATGGTCATTCAGGGAAAACAAGTTGTCAACTATAGATATTGGACATTTTGATTTTTGTTTTGGCTTGCGTGACTAATATTAGACCACTTGCTTAGCAATTTATTTTTCTTTGCTATCATAAGTTTAATTAAATTTAGCAAGTTTTCTGAGAACGGTTTGAGGAATTGCAGGTACGGTAAACGGTAGCAAGACGAAATGCACAGTGACATTAGTGTTGAAAACAAATAAGATTAATTTTTTTTGCCATTATTCAACTGTCGGATGTATTTGTTAATTTCATTGTAGTCGGAACATATCGCGAATGTATGGCTTTGATGATTTGTTTTGCTTGAGTTAAAAAAATGTTTTTTGCACAAACTTAGATTAAAGATAAGGCATAACACATCTTTGGTCGGATTGGAATCTGACCTGATTTAAATAACTGAATAAGTTAGATTTGTAGGTTGATATTGTCATTTCATTCAATTAAATTAAAATTGTATACTGCTGTATTGTGCAGAGTGTTAAATTCAATATAGAAAACAGAAGCCAGGGTATCAGTGCACCGTATGTATGCAGCTTTTCATCAATATCATATATACTTGTAAAAGTAGGACTCCAAATAACAATAATATGATAATGCAGTAATGTTATCAGGACTAAATTTCACCGACAAAATTTTTCTTAATTACTTTTGTATGTAACCCAAAGCTATCATACTCGGCGGTTTTAATGTAGGGCACGATTCTGGCATTTATTTTTATTTTCCCCTTGATTTCATAATTCCGACTAAGTTTCATATTTGTAAAAAGATGTTTCCATATAAGGTACTCACACGAATGTTCGAAACAAATTGCTGTTTCGTGTAGGATAACAATGTGATGACATACTCAATGCGAATGTAAATCACTAAATATTACAAGTTAAAGAGAAGTTTGTTAAGAAATGTGACCATCTGCCATTTAAATTCATGTAAATACCTTTTGATGGCAAAAACTGACATTAAAAGTAATAATTAAATGATTATATTAAAACATTATTGTCTGACAGTGACACACATTTATTTCTGTTTTGCGTTGGTCAGTTTTGATATTCTGTCCGTCTCGACTGTGTTGCAAAATTATTTGCTTTATGGTGATCCAATAAAATTATAATTCAATCTTTTTCTTCAATAAAATTACGTAAGCTATAACTATTAAGCCTCAGTCCTTCTTGTGCAGTTTGAAAAAATATACCATGTACTAGGATGAAGAAACAAATCAATGTGTCTGCAGCTTCAGGCTGCATATGGCGAACCATATTGACCATTAGTGGCACTGTTTCTTTTTCTTCTAATAGTGGAATACAGAGACATAGCTTATTTAAGCTGTGTAGACTATTGCGCAATGTCGTTTGCTCAAACCACTACGACAGGTCGATTAAGATTTGCCATTTCAGATAGTGACGGTGGCTAACCATTATTCAGTATAGAGATATTTCCAGTAGAGGTTAGATGGAGATGAATCGAATAATTTGCCTTTTGGGAATGTTATTAAACAAATTTGACGCATTAACCTCTCCTGCTTGTATCCTGTTATTTATGGTTTTCTTTAATGTTTCAAAGGCAATACAACATATTATGATTGTTAACATTCTATGCTCTCCGATCGATAGATACCATTAGTGTGGTGTAGTTTTTTTCCTTTATTTTATTTCTTTTGTTATGTAAAGAGCTGAACATATATGAGAACAAGAAAATATGATGCATTATACACTGTCTTTATACAGCATTGACTACAGACAAAAGGAATTACCAGCAGACAGATATTGCTCTCGTGAGAGTTCACGTGAATTATGCACTTGTTTTAATACTTGTCTAGTTAATTTACTGAGTTATAAGTTGTCATAAGACGTAATCTTTGTTGTAAGCACGGCATCACAGATTTAGAAATTGCAATCAATAATTGATGACCGCTGATTCTTTGTTCAGAACGTGCAATCTGACCGTGATAGTTATTCAAGCTAAGTTGGATCCCTTATCTGCCCATTGTATGACAAATTATGAATAGCAAATCGCATAATAAATCCTGGAAGGAAAACATTTGCATGGGATTTAACACACATCCAACAGGTGTTTGAACAGAATAACATTCGTGACTAGAAAAGAATAGAAACATCGAATGTTATGGTAGAAATATCCATTGTCATGTTATATTATGCTTGACAGGCCGTCAAAGCTGTTTAAAATTTATAACTTTTTGATTTGGGTAAACACGCTTGAATCTAATTCACTGTATTCAGTGAACCATATTTTGACAAGAGATTACATTTGTAGGATGGTTGATAAATCTATTCGGCAATAGATATAGCCAACATATGGTTGATATGTGTGTCCTCTTTTTTGTTGTGAATATAATTCTTTTCATATACATTCATTCGCAAATATCTCAGAGACTCACAAACCATAAACAAATTATTCGGTTCAAACAGTTGCTGAATAGCACAATGTAGTGTGTGGGGGGATGACCCAACTAATCAACATGCCTGTATTAAAGTACACTGAAATAGGAAAAAAGTTCATACAACCACACAGCCTCTGGCAGCAAATAAGTGCTGCAGACCGACTGTCGTTACTTTGTCGATACCCTTAGTTTCTTTTTATTACTAAAATTTTAAGAGCCTGTCTATATTCTGAGTGTTACTTTTATACTAGTAGTGTTTTTCGAGAATCGAAAATAAGGTATCGAGGTGCAAAAAAGCAAGTATGGAGTTTAGAAAAGCGAGTACGGAGTAGAGAAAAGCGCTTACCGAGTTGAAATGGAGCAGAAAGAGCAATGTAGGCCATGGTCCAAATTATACAATGCATGCAACATTAATAAATAGTGCGCATGTGAGTGATATACAAAGAAACTAAACAATTACATGTGTATCATTGGGAAGGGCGCGGTTTTTATTACTACCTCTGGTAATACGAGATCTACCTTTCATAAAATACACAGAACTTTATATAAAACTACTTCATTAGTGTGTATGTGTGTGTGTGTGTGTGTGTGCGTGTGTCTTACGCCATTGTTTATGTTCAGTAAATTGGAAAAGGTAGCCACTTCCCTTACCAGATGTAAGCCTTTTCATCTACACTACACGTTTTAAAAGGGATTTTTCCCTTCCCATGTAATCACTTATTTTACATATCACAAGCCAACCCAACCCAAGCCAAACCCCGGACCAGCCAGACTGCACAGGCCTAATGAACAAGTCTGAATATTGATTCACTTTTTATGAAAGACTTACAGCGGAGTAGCAAAAGTGTAAACAATTCAGCCTTAGTTCCATCTTTCTTGACTTAAAGGTCATTTCTGTGTTTTTAAGTTTTGAAAATAGTGAACATCATGTAGCGTATTCTGAAATCCATAAGTACATTTCAAACGCTGTTCTTGGTAATTTTCTGTACTATACATACTTTCTCCAAATGTTTTGTGGTTAATATCGACCATTTTAAAATAGGATGAGTTGGAGGACGGTCTTAACTTTGATGCTCTCGAAAGCAATAAACTTTTTCATTTCTTTTGCTTCGATTTTCTTCAAGAACATCATGGTTATTAAAAATGATAGGATGTCAAAGCCAGTGTGCTTTAAATATCATGGATCATAGCAGATTTGTTAAAATTCAATAACACTTAATGGAATTATTGTGCGGAAACAAAAATGAGTGGGAGCGACGATCAAGGATTATAAACTTGCTACACAATTCAGTAAAACACTATCATTCGATTTTTTTCAAAATTATAAACTTGTATATGGAATCCAGTAACAAAAGGCGTTAGTACTGTGCAGAAAGTGAGAAGGACGGACACGCACATTTTAATATCAGAAAATGGAGAATACACATAATCCTTTTAATGTGTATAATGGAGCCAGCTATTGTGTATTGCGTTATGGTAAAGTATGGATCAAGCTAATGTGTAGGACCCGCTATTATTTACAATATTACAGTACAGTATAGGATCCACGAACATGTTGCAATTAAATGACTTCAATTTTGTTTACAGAGGTATATGATGTAAGATTTGTACTTAAATGTGATATCATTATGAACACGTTGTGGTGTAATTTGAGACTTATCCGTCGACGAATCGTGTTACATTGACAGTAACACTTTCAGTAGTTTAGCTGCCGTTAAGATGTGGAGAAATATTCCCTTTCCATGAGCTATCACGAATCTTTAGGAGTCAGACCTCAGAGAAGTTAAGAAACATAATGTGAAAATCTGTGCAAATTTTCATCTGGTCAGGCACCGTTACAATTGCCGCATGACATCAATATTTTCAAGACTAAAGCTTTGTTACTTCTCTCAAAAATAAATGAAGCCAACTTACAATCAAAATGAGTATTTTAAATATCTCAGCAAATTCCCAACAACTTTCACACAATACATGCTGTTGTAACGTATTTAGAAAGTAGATAATGTCAAGACAATAGCCGATTGGTCAAAATCTGCTTTAAGTAACGACCTAGAAATGTTCAAGTTCTTTTGAATAATCTGCAATCTTTCTATTTGTGGTATCCTAGTGCAGCTCCTGATTTGAGGTTTGGAAAAAAATGATCATTTAGTGCAAAAGTGCGAAAACTGAGATAGAATTTCTTTTCAAATGCTAGTTTCTCATATATGTCTTGTGAAAGGTAATTATATACTTACGAAACTGGCGTCGGTATTAATAAAGCCACAGATCCATGAAAATACTGTTGATCTGGGGCAAGCTTAACATTGTCGATTAAGACGAAAATCATGAAATTTTTTATATTCTCTATCTCATAACTTTACCATATTTAAACAGGAGTGACAGCTCATTGAATAGGAAACTTTCGTCACCTAGAATATAGAAATTTTTCACTGTTATTACTAATGCCACAAAGAAATTAATGGCTATATGTGCAACTGCAATTTCTCGAGTTACACATTCTGCATCGTATAATATGTTTAAAAAGCTGTTTTCATGATTTGACCCATTTACTAAACAGACTTCAGTCAGGTAGCTGTGCCTCTTTTGTAAAACCGTAAGCAGTGTAGTGGGATGTGTCCTGTGTTGAATGTAACGACGATCATCTTCACTAGCCAAGGTTCCGACATGTTAACGATATCTACATGTAGACATTGTTAACATATCGGAATCTTGGCTAACAAAGATGAGCGAGGATAGGGACGAGTAACTCTTGCAACTTACTCATCGCAGGCACGAGTGCTTAGGAAATTTCTTCCTAAGCTATGATATCATTAATTTCCAACACATTTGGAGCACAGCATTACAACATAACCGAGTATAAAATGTCAAATCCTTTTGTTAAGCTTTTAATGCAAATTACCCATACGTCTTAGCTTTTCGTTAGACACGGTGTCCACTCCGTAATAAACTGACAATGTTTAGGCACGTTAAACCAACAAGTGCTATTGCATTTCGACGCCTCTCAGTCTCGCTTTACTTTATTTTTAATCACTGATGGCTCCTCTCCAATGCTGGCCTTTTCAACTCAATACTCTTTTCTTCACTCGATACTTGCTTCTAGAAGGAACGTAAATCTATACATCTTCAATTTTTAAAGTATTACTTCAGGCGCAAAATAGATTATTTGAGTGCAAATAATAGTTTGAAAACTTGTCAGTACTGTGTGTGTAAAGGAGGTAAGTTAGACGGATGTGAATAGTTAATAAGTTCAAACAATAGTATTACAGTTTTCCATTTAAGAATTTTATGAACATAAGGTTGGTTTAACTGTTCCAAACTAAGCTTTCTGGTCGAACGCTATAGTGCACCTGGCAGAGTGGAAATGCATGAACGTTCAACCACCAGGAAGGTTTTCAAATCCTCAAACAGAAGAATGCTACACCCATTGTAACACACTACACAATTTTTTTGAAACATGGCAGAATTTGTTTTCTCACATTCCTGTATATGGTTGTAATTTTTCCAGTGTAAAATACCGTTGGAGGATATCTTTCATCAAGTGACTGCCTTCATTCATCACATGATATACTGTGAGTATAGTTCACACTCCGTGGCAAAAAACTCCCCTATCCCATCAACACTAGAGCTTTTTTCACAATAGCCAAGATTAATATTAATTTAAACACAGTTACGTTCTATAACTAGAAGCGGTTTACATCAAATGTCCCTCAAACAAGACGGTTCGTGCTGACCTACCTACCTGCATGTACAGCTCTGCAGTCAATTTCGAGTTATAACGCCGTCGTGATAGTTGTTTAATGTTTCCTTTTTTAAACTTTTATTCAGAATTTTATTTATGAAGCGTAATTGAACCCTAGAATATAGTTGAACCAAGGATTATATAATTATTTTTCGTCTGTAAAGATTAATCTTGTTGATAAAAGTGGATTTTTTTTTTCACCTGTTCCTAATTGCACACACGATCTTCCGTAAGAAATTAGGACTTGGTGTATTCCCTTTTGATAAGTGGTCTAAACTACTGTTCTTTCAAGTCTAATATGAATTCAGTGTAAACCTAACGTTTTACCTCAGTCTTAGGAGAGATAACTTTCTAAAACATTGTACTCTGAATATTGCAAACATTTTTATACATATTTTTTTTTTCCTTTTCATGCTTTATCTTTATCAACAGGGCACCATTGTTTATGACCTAAGATTTGTAGCTAGGAATTTGAGTAAAATAATCCTTCAATGTGTATTGATGTTTAATGGGAATCATACCCTAAGCATCATAAATTGCCTCCCCTACACCGATACGCATGAACGAGTCTAATACTCCTCAGTGGTATTACTTAACAGAAAGAGTAATGACATCATAACGGCATAAAAGTCTTCAACAGTATATCGTTGATTTTGCTGCTGGCATTAGCCAATAAGAAAGCATTATATATTCCTGCTTGTGTTAATACGATCATTTTACATACTTGACAACTCATTTTCTACTTATATTTCATGAGTATTCTTTCCTTTATTCTTTTGTTTTTGATTAATCTTGTTTTATCCAATAAACCTATTTGAAACTAGCTTTTTGAATATGTCCTGGGTAAATGGACATCATATGGGCATCATTTGGAAAACTAGATTGATTAGTTTGCCTCTAAGGAATGGTACATGAACAGGTCCGACCAATAAAACACCTCTGCAAAAAACCCATTACAGTTTTATTGTAACGTGAATGGAAATGATTATCGTTAACATACAAGGATCTCGGATTGATCGATATATTTAGTGGTTATATTGGTAAAGAGTCTAGCATCAAATAGTACATGATGAATGTTGCCTATTTAAATATTTCGCAGACTTGATCCCATCCAAGACTACGGAAAGCACACATTTTTTAAAGATTACTCACGCGAGTGTATGGTTTATGCTTAAACTTTCATGCATGTTTTATGGATAATTCAACTAATGATACGTTGCCTTGCAAGATTTAGTCCCATTTTAGGGATATAGGCTGATTGACTCGTAAATTCTAGTCACTACTTGATGACGGTTAATGTTTTCCTCAGGAAGATCAATCCGGTCACAACCGCTCTTCAAAATCGAGTTAGCTTCGACTTTTACTCTGCAAACGAAATATTATCATGGCTCCAGTCATAATCTATTGAGAGGAAAACAGTCCATATTAGTATTACCCACGTCCCTTCTTCACATCTGACAAGAATTTTCTTCCAGCTTTATAATTTCAAGGAAATCACTACCTGAATTCAAATTTCATTTTGATACACGTATTGGTACCAAGAGGATAAAAATGTTCAAACTTACATGTATGCCCTTGAACTTTCACCGAGTGTCTCTGCAATGATACTTCTTATTGCTACATACAAATATCTTATTCTTTCCTTCCATCCTTTTATTTTGTACACGAAAGAGAATTAAATTTTGCTATATAGATCATTTCATGATAATGTTTAGAATTCTTGTGTGTATATAATCCAGAAGACAATGTTACAATATCAACAGAATACAATGAAATAAAAAAAAAAACTTTAAAAACACCAAACAAACAAACGTGTGTGTTTTAAAAATATATCATCCTTTGATATAGATGACAGATTGGAATCAATACACAATCAACAAAATTGCACCAATATTAACATTATTATTTAATAAACAATTCGGTGTTGGATAATATCCAGAATATTGGTCAACGGCTATCGTCATACTAATTTTGAAGAAAGAGACTGTCACTGAACCCTCCAAGTACGGAGGCATTATTCTGCTACCTGCATTAGGCAAAGTGTTTACACAGATTTTAAATAACAGAGCAAATGAATGGGTGAAGGAAAAAGAATTACTGGGCGAAGAGCAAGCGGGATTTAGAGTGGGGTATTCCACAGCAGATAATATATTTATGTTATATACACTAATTTGTAATTTTTTTTAAAACGTGGGGGTAGATTATATGCAGTATTTGTTGACTATGAAAAAGCCTTTTAAAAGGATAATGAGACATTTAATGTACCAACAGCAAGTTAGTGAAAATATTAGTGAAAAAAATTTTAAGAATCATGAAGGTAATTTATATTGATGTAAACGTGCTAATTCCAACAATCTTATTACCAATGTGTTTAATTACCCTTTTGTGCTTTCGTCAAGGTTGTGTTTTATTGCCTTTATTATTTTCTTTACTTTTTGAATAATTTGAAACCCTTTTAAGCTGTAGACAACAGGAAAGTATTTGTAGAAACCTTATAAATATTTTCACTATTGTATGCAGACGATTTAATTGTCTTTTGCTGACACTGCTCACCAGCTGCAAAATATGCTTAATGCGTACATTTTGCCTAAAATAGAAATTAAAGGTGAATATGCAAAATAAAAGGGTGGTTGTATTTCGCAGAGGTGGCTATCTCAGAATTTACGAAAATTGGTACTATGGTCATAGAGAGTTAAGATTGAATCATATTATAAGTATTTAGGATGCATATTTTCTTCAAAAACCCTGGTTATTGTGCCAGAAAATTATATCCTTTCTGGCTCTAAAAGCTGTGCATATATTTAAATAAAGTCTTTTTCAAAATTTGGCAGATTACCCGTCACTGGATTTCTTTGGCTGTTAGACGCAATGATAGCTCCCACACTTAATTATGGAGCTGAGGTTTGGGGGTTTAGTGATGCCAATGATATTGTAAAAGCTCACTTTGTCATTTTGTACATATCCTTGGTACGTCTAAGTATACTCCAAAGGCATTCGTATGTTACGAATTGTGAATAATTAGTATGCAGTGTATAAGATATAAACGTATTTTGAAATATTTGCTAAGAATTCTAAATATGCCAGAAGACAGATATTCTAAACAATGCTACGATATACAGTTAAGATGGGGGGGGTCGGATTTCTGGGCTAACTATGTTAAAAAACTTCTATCTACATTTGGATTTGACAATGGCTGGAGTACTCAGGGCGTAAATGATGAAAATACGATTCTTAGATTGTTCAGCCAGAGATGTGAAGATATTTTTAGGCAAAAGCTGCAGTATGAGAATAAGTCGATGGAAAGACTGCGCTTCTATAGGTCATTCAGAGTAGAATTTACTTGTCAGAAATGCCTAGAATTGTTGGGAGATAATGTTCTTTGTTATATAATCACTATGCTTAGAGTAGGGAACTTGCCCATTAGAGGCAATGTCGGAGGATTTGAAAGTATCTCTTTTGAGGAAAGTTTGTGTCGAAAATTAATTCTATATTATTACTGCTTATCCGCTACATTGATAAATACGAAGAATAAACTTACCTACCTTTGTACATAAAAATCCAAAAATTTTAAGTCTTCTGTACATAATCATACTAGTAAAATTCTGATGACTAATTTATCAATGTTTAGTATAAACCCTTAAAGATTAGAGAAACCGTTTTATCAACGACTCCTGCCACATAAGACTTTATATTAATCTTACAAATCTTGATCCACACAAGTTTTAGGGCTACCCTTAAATCCGCTTGCTTGCTTACTGATCAGTATATACTTATATCTCATGTATATCCGAGAAAAGCAACAATTATTACTAAAATGTATATTACTTCCTATAAATATGTTTATTGTTACACACTATAACATCTTTTTGTACCGGATGATGTATGTATACGTGTCATGGGCCGGTGACCTATATTACAAATACACACTTTTAAATAAATATATATA
>QKMX01364452.1:20686-32784 GCA_003401595.1 Venustaconcha ellipsiformis | reverse complement strand
TTTAACAGTTTTAACAATTTTTCAGTCATATCACTATGATATCAGCAGCGTGACAGTTTATAGTGATGTCTAGTACTGGGGAATAATGCTGCAGACATGTGGCATGATGTACCACAAAGTCACATTATCCTGACACCAGAATGACCAGTCCAACACCAACCTTTTAATGCTGAGCATCAAGTGATTCAGCTGTTCATACCATTTTTTTAAGTCTTTGGTATGACTTGGCTAGGTTTTGAACCCATGACCTCTCGCATCTGAGGCGGACACTCTAACCATTAGGTCACAGTAGCAATTCGTATCAGTTGTTATAATTGTTATTATTACATGTACATGATAAATCAGGTATGGTTTGTCCCTCCAACGTTCACTTGATAACAATGACACTCAGTATCACACTCATGAGTATCTGCTATTATGACATGATCGGTCATGAATGGTTTGTCACTCCAAACACTTGCAAACGCAGACACTTGCAAACATTTTATAATTGGTATTATTACATTCTTAATGATACACAGTTTATGCCTCCCATGTTACATGGCAGACACTGACACATATCAAACTGTGTAATTTCTTATTAGGAATCATACATAGCTTTTCCACTCCCATATTCACTGGCAGTCAATGACAATCTTTATTACAAGAGTTGCAATTTGGTCTGACCTTCTCACCATAAAATATAAAATCTATTCAGCAACAAAAATTTTAAAATTTTCATCCAACTTCAATAAGCCCCTTCCATAGTTCGATTACAAGCCCTCCATAATCTTTGGTCTAAAATACAGTTTTCATGCATACTCCATTTGTTCTCTTTCAGTGAAAGTGATCTTGACATCTGACCTTTTAGCCAACTTAAGTTATTATGCAAGAACATCATGGTAAGTAAAAATAAACAAAACAATAATTTCACAATAAGAAATAAAACTAACCTACACACTGATTACCATGTCAATCTGCACAAATCAAAATATCACAATAAGAAATAAAGTCCAACTACACACTGATTTCCATGTCTACATTATATGCATGAATAAACATATCACTAAAAAATAAAGCCCAACTACATACTGATTTACATGTCTATATACAAAACCAACGAATCACAATAATAAATATATCTCTACTATACACTGATTGCCATGTCTATAATATGAGTACAAATCAACATAGCCAAAGAAGAAATACAAATTAACTACACACTGATTGCCATGTCTATAATATGAGTACAAATCAACATAGCCAAACAAGAAATAAAAATTAACTACACACTGATTGCCATGTCTATAACTGTACAAGTCAACATAACACAAGAAGAAATAAAACCCAACAACACACTGATTGAAATATCTATACAATTTGAACAAACCAACGTAACTTTCTATTCAGATTAAGTTGTCATAATGATGAGAACTAAGATGGCTACCATGGTGATCATACTGGATTTCAGACTGACACCATTTGTTTTTTGGTCCAACTATACATTATTAGAAGTCTTTTAGTGGTTGATATGCATATCCATATAGGATAAGTAACAATAACAAGATTTTCAAGATAGTCATTGTGGTACCCAAAGTTCACACCAGATTGGTACCATTTGTACTTAATACCAACCAGATATCATACAAAGTTTGTGTTTTTTCTGTCAAAAGGTTATTTTGATTTGGCCTTCTACTCAGGAGTAGTGATAAAACTATTTTCAAGATGTCTGCTATGGTGGCCATATTACATTTCAGATTGGTACCATTTTCATGTTGGACAAACAAGGCATCATAAGAAGTCTTTAAGTCTAAATTCCATGCTGATATGACCAGCCATGCAGGAGAAGCATTGATAACAACATTGTCAAGATGGCCAGAGTGGAGGCCATATTGGATGTCAGATCAGAATTATATTTTCATATAGAAATTAGTATATATCATAAAATATCATTCATTAAAAGCCCATACTGATATGAACATCTAGTCAAGAATATAAATAATAAGATTTTTATGAGGTTGTTGTGGCACCCAAAGTGGACGTATGATCTGTATCATTTTTATTTAAAAGACCAACTAAACATAATAAGAAATCATTTTATTAGTGAAAATCCCATTTTGTATAATCATCCATTCAGGAGAAGTAGCAATTAGCAAGAATTTAAGATGGCTGCTATACTGGATGTAAGACATCATAATAAGTCTTTTAATGAATACCCTATGGAGATATGACCATTCATTCAAGTGTGGTAATGATAATAACATTTTTGAGATGGCTGCATTGTTTGAGAAATGCTATTTTCATTTTTAGACAAAGTGGACCATGTGGTGAGCTTGTTTGTAATATTTCATGGCAGAACTCTGTGTAGTTCAGATAGGAGTCACAATAACAAATTTACGATAATATATGGATTGATGATAGATGACAGACAACAGAAAATCTCATAATGTCTTATGGTCTATTACCAGTGAAGCTAAGAAAGTATAGACAAATTGCAAGATTGGTTACTGCCTTTCTGACTTAGCATATAAAACAGCCATGGACTAATTATAAAGTCTATTAATACCTGTACAAATCAGCATAGCATGAAAAGAAATAACAAGAAATCTATAGTGTAATTGCAAGGTCTATTACTACCTGCACAAATTAGCATATCGTAGTAATAAAATAAAAATTATAGACTAATTACAAAGACTATGGTCTGTATAAATCGGCATATCATGATGGAAAAAAATGACATCGTTCCAAGAAAAACAAACCTAAACACTAATTGGAATGTCTATTGCTGCCTGAACAAGTCAGATTATCACCTCAAGAACAGCAAACAACTACTGAATAAATGTAAGATCAATTACTGTCTGTACAATATATTACAACATTAAAAAATAGACTAATTATAAAGTCTATTTCCACTCATATAAATCAGAATATCATGACACAAAAAGAAAGACAACTAAAGATGTATTAATTAAGGTCTATTACTGTGTGTATAAACATGCATATGATGGTAAGAAAAGCTTGTTCATATGGGATAATTGCAAAATATCTTACTCTTGTAAAATGGAGTTCATGAAATTAAGAACATTTTAAGAACTTTATTAACTATTTTTTAACTCAACATGAAGAATTACTGACATTTGTTTTTTGCTTTTCATGAAATAGTTCTTGAATGGTTCATGAATAATATAAAAAAACAAATAAAGTACCATTGAAGAACAATAATACATCATAATAAGAGATCAAGAACTATTATTTAATGAGTTCATCAAAATAAAAAAAACAGTTTAAGTACTAAAATGAATTTAAATGGTTCATTAAAAAATCCAAGAAAAATTCCTGAAATAATTCTTTAACATGTCAACTACAGTTGACGAAAAAATATGGCAATTAAATTCATGAAATTTTACCACCATATTTATACAAAAAAAGCTGCAAAAAAAAAATCAGTAATAGTTTAAACACACAACAGTTACAGTTATAATAACTGAAACTAAATAGCAATGCAGTGTTATCTGATTCTCAATGCAGCAATGAAGGAATCAATTTATGTCATACCTTGAACTTTTAACTTCAAGCTCACTCCCTGTTTTTGCACAGCTTTGGTGGCCTGGTGGTTAAAGAGTCTGCCTCAGATGTGGGAGGTTGCAGGTTTGAATCCCAGCTGAGTCAATCCAAAGACTTATAAAATCATACTAAGAGCTGCCTTGCTAGACACTCAGCATTAAGAGGAAAGTGTCAGGACTGGTTGGCCTGGCGTCAAAATAATGTGATTGGGATGATGCTCCAGTGCTAGACATCACTATAAACTTGCATAATATGTTAATATGTTCAATCTTATTGGCCTGGTGAGCGAAAGCATTCAGTTTC
Source organism: Venustaconcha ellipsiformis (assembly GCA_003401595.1). NCBI lineage: Eukaryota > Metazoa > Mollusca > Bivalvia > Unionida > Unionidae > Venustaconcha > Venustaconcha ellipsiformis. The sequence continues at coordinate 28,938 of QKMX01364452.1, read as the reverse complement.
ATCGTGGTTATACCACATGACTGAGAGTCGTCTATAAATAGAAACCAGTGTTTCCCTTTACCCTCATTTGTGCTTCAGAGACCCCCAAATTTTTTATTTGACTTACAGTTTTGATACCAAAGTTTGCTTTTTACTCAGTCTGACCCCTAGTTTTGACACCAAGAAAATTTTTGACTCTCAGTCTTACATCCCTAGTGGATTCACTGAGAAACCAGCAAAATCCAAGCCATGCAGGTCCCCAGCAAACAAACACATGGTTATTAGTGTTTGTTTTGAACAGGAGCAAATAAAGGAACCAATGGTGTACAAAAAAACTCCAAAATAATAACATATCTCAATTTTCAAAATTCTTACATGGAAATGGGATAATGCTAGCAAGTGAATTCTTGACTGTCTATGAAACAGAAAGAGGAATGCTTTAATTTGTATTATCATCCTGATTCAAATAGCACACCCTTGCAACCGATCAAAGATATAAGCCAACTTGCATAATGGTGCTGTGTTGATGCCAACATTTCCTGATTAAAGTCAGTAGGGATATGGGACTTCAAATGATGAAAATAATAAGTCAGCTTCTTACAGACTTTGATGTTGAGACAGGTAACTTTCAAGACTTACATATTTTACAGTTTGCTTGTACTAAATTCCTCCTCTTTTCTGGTACTGAGGTAAATTTGATTCGTACAAACTGGCATAAACCAGTGTAACAGAACCTCTGGGGGAATGATTTTGTCATTTTAATGATCAAGAATACAAAGGCAGTGAACATATTTATGGAAAAAATGACCCTGTCCCCTCTTTTTCCCCACATTTCTGTTCTGTAAAATCTGTGCAGGACATCACTATGTGAAAATGACAATGAAAACCACGCTGTCAAAGTTCAATAGTAAGATCTTCAAATGGAAATGTTAAAGGTCAGTTAAAAAAACAACAACATTACTTCCTACTAGTGGAACGGAATTGAGTGAAGAAAAATTATGCAAATTAAGAGATGGATTTGTAGTCCAGCCTGTTCACAAAATAATTTATTATTCTTCTAAATTATATTTATTCTGTTATACTCTTGCAACCCACCCCACACACAATGCCATCTCAAAATTTGTGCAGTTGCAAGTCTATATCTATATTGCTTTATAAGTTACACCATTCATTGGTGTACAAAATCTGCATATATTTAAATTCTATAGTAGATATTCGTTCTTTAAATATGAATTAGTCAACTAAAAATACCAACCCATCAACCTCTGAATCACATCGGTAATTTTTCTGATGCAATGTTACATGCTGGGTTCAGATTATTTGTGTCTTTCAAATGTCATATAACTTTCATGACAAAATCTGATTCAACACGCATAGATGAAATTAAACAGATTATTCATTGTGAATGAGACTCCCTCTTGGATAGTAAATCACAAGATTAAACTTTTATTGATAGTATATACAAATACTAGTAGTTCAGATGTGGACTCAGATGTGCAAATCAGCTGTAGATGGGATTCCTTCTTGAATCAGCAGATCACAAATATCATACTTCTCACACCTATAAGCCTGTTGTAATGCAGCAGATGCACTCTCACATTTTGGATTCCATTTAGCATTGTCTTTCAAATGCTGCACTACTGTAGAAACAGACTGCAATGATGGTGAAGAGAAATTTATTATATGAAGCAGATTCTCCATTGTAGGCAAGATTCCTTCTTGAATCAGCAGATCACAAATATCATACCTCCCATACCCATAAGCCTGTTGTAATGCAACAGATGCACTCTCACAATGGGGATCCCAAATACCTTTGTCTTTCAAATGCTGTACTACTTCTAAAACATACTTCTGGGAAAGCCAAAATTTACTTGTTACGAGAGGCAGATTCACCATTGTAGGTGAGACACCTTCTTGAATCAGCAGATCACAAATATCATACACTGAATACATGTAAGCCTGCTGTAAAGCAACCGATGCACTCTCACAGTGGGGATTCCAATTATGTACATCTTTCAAATGTTGTACTACTTTTGAAACAGACTTCAGTGATGGCCTAAACATATTTAGTATACGAAGCAGATTCTCCATTGTAGGTGAGATTCCTTCTTGAAACAGCAGATCACAAACATCATGCATCTCCTTCATATAAGCCCGTTGTAATGCATCAGATGCACTCTCACAATGAGGATTCCAATTGCCTTTGTCTTTCAAATGCTGTACTACCTTTGAAACGGACTTCAATGATGGATAATAGTGATTTAGTAAATTTAGCAGATTATCCATTGTAAGAGAGAGTCCTTCTTGAATAAGCAGATCACAAACATTATAAGACTCATGTTCATAAGCATGTTGCAAACAAAAAGATACATTCTCAAAATGGGGATTCCAATCTCCTTTGTCTTTCAAATGATGAATTACTTTTGCCAAGGACTCGTATGATAACAAATATATTCCAAGATCCTTTATTTTTAATCTGACTCCCTCCTGGAATAATAGATCTGCAACATCACATTTCTGTTTATCTTCAGAATCAATTTCCTCATAGGCTACTCTTAGTGCCTCATATGCAAAATCAGATGAGGGATCCCAAAGATTTTCTTCTTTTAAAAGTTGTATGGCTTTGGTAACAGGTTCAATGGATCCACAACGCACAACACCAGGTAAATTCTTCATTGTTAATAAGACTTTTTCATGGATGAGAAGATTACAAATATCATATTTCTGTTTCTGAAAGGTCAATTCTAATGCATCAGAAGCCCAGTGAGATGATGGATCCCAAGTATTAGCCATTTTCATTAGCTGTACTAGTGCTGGGAAAGTCTCACCTGAATCCTTTATTACATAATCAGGTAATATCTTCATGGTTGGTGAAATTTGTTCCTGCACCAGTAGAATAAAAACATCATGAATTTGTAATCTAAAAGCTTTTTCTAATGCTTGTCTTGCAAATTCTGATGAGGGATTCCAAGTATGAGTGTCCTTCAAATGCTGTATTGCTCTGGTAACTAAATTAACTGATGCTGGCAATGAAGATGTGAAACTTTTAAAACTTTCTGATTTATCTATCAAACCTGGCAGATTTTTCATTGATAATGAAACCCCTTCCTGAACCAGCAAATCACAAAGACTATATTTCTCAAATTTATAAGCCTGCTCTAACGTACTAGATAAATGTTCAAAGTATGGATCCCAGTTGTTACTGTCTTTCAAATGCCAGATTGCTCTCTTTATGGACTCAACCGATACATCTGATCCCTGCATAATATCAGGCAGATCACTCATTGATAAAGAGACTCCTTCATCGATCAGGACATCACAAACATCATAATTCTGTGCCCAATATGCTTTAGTTAATGCCTTCAATGCATGATTGCACTTTGGATCCCAATTACCAATGTCTTTTAACCGCTGTATTGCTTTTTGAAAAAAGTCACTGGAACTATAATATACCAGACCTTCGAGATCACTCATATCTATTATAAATCCCTCATGCCTTAATATATCACAAATATCATACTTTTGTTGATGTACAAGAGTTATCAAAGCTCCATATGAATACAATTCCTTGATATCCCATTTTCCATTGTCTTTCAAATGATGTATTGTTTTGATAACTGAATCTCCTGATCCATTAAATAGTATGTCTAGTAGATCTGACATTGTTAATGTGACTCCCTCCAGCAACAGCTGTTTAGACATTTCATTCATTTCTTTGATGTAAGATATTTTTAATGCTTCTGAGGCAATGTCAGATTTGGGATCCCATTTACTTAATTCTCTCATATGTTCTATTACCTTGGTAAGAGACTCTCTGTTTCCCCAACACAGCTTATCAGTTATAATATCCATTGTAAGCATGACTCCCTCTTTAACTAGTAAGATGCAAACATCACTCATATCTTTGATTAATGCATTTCTTAATGCTTGTGATGCATAATCAGATTTGGGGTCCCATTTGAAATCAAGTTTCAAATGTTTTAACACCTCAGCAACTGATTCACTCGATCCCCATGACACAACATCCGGAAGATTCTTTATTGTAAAGGAGACTTCCTTCTGAATCAGTAGTTCAAAAAGATCACGCTTATGATTTCTGTAAGCAATTTTTCCAGCTTCTGATACACAGTCAGACTGTGGGTTCCACTGGTTGGTGTCTTTAAGATCCTGTAGAACTTTTGTTACAGCTGAATAAGATCCATTTCTTAAAACAGCTAAAAAAATGTCCATTGTTATTTTCACTCCTTCTTTCAAGAGATATTCAGCCATATCCAGCTTTTGTTCATTGTAAGCAGAGCACAGTGCTCTGGAAAACTGGAGTTCATTTTGTAGGGATGGGCAAATGCCAATGATCCAAGATCTTTTCCATAGGTCTTCCTGATTGCCTTTTTCATGCTGAGGATCCCAGTTATTACAATGTTTAAGATGCTCTACCAGTTTCACTAATGCATCTATATCACCTTGCTGTACAAAACATGTAACATGACTATTGTCTAACTGAATACCCTCCCTCAATAACATTTCCACCAAACCTGGACTCTCTGACATAAAAGCTCTACAAAGTGATGTCCTTATATATATATTTTGTTGATTCAATTATCCAGCTCTTTTTAATCTATCAAGGATTGTTTTAACTCTGTTTAAGTTTCCATGTCTGACAACATTACACAGGCTGATAGGAGATATACAGGCATTTATATCCATCAGTTTATCTGCTATGTCAAGTCGGTTGTAGTAGAGAGCTAACTCTAGTAGACACTTTTTTTCACTGCAGTTCTGGCATTTTGTGTCGAATCTATCAATATCATGCCTGCAGATTAGGAATTCCAGAAATTGGTCATAAACAAGTTTTGCAGTGCTTTCATCACCTTGTAATAAATTTTGAAGGAAAGTTCTACATTTTTCATCTGATACTTTTTGTAGATGCATATAACTTTTGTTAGAAAATAAAAAGTCATCGATTCTGTCACATTTACTTAAGTGATTTTTCAGTTCAACGACAAATTGGTATTGCTTAAGTGCTGAATGTGTAAATATAATGTTTCCATCCAAAACTTCCAGAATTGTTCTTTCTGCCAGATGTCCATATGCAGAGACAGGTATGAACACATTATGAGAAGTTTTGTCCTTTAAATCTGCAGCATAAGTTCTCTGATTTAAATATAAAGAGTCACAATATTTTACAACCATCTCTGGAGAACGTTGCCCCAGGATAAATCCTACTGCTTCCCACACTGTGTTATGGGAAAATTTTATGGAAGATTGATACTTTTTAACATACAATCCTGAAAAGCAGTCATAGGACTCTCTTAATAATGTTACAGATGCCTTTTTCTCTTTGATATCAAGATGGGAGGATAGTTCTATCAATACACTTTTCCCCCACTCTGTCATTGCTTCAGGCGATAAATATTTCTCATCTATGTCACCAGCACAAAATAAAAAGGCCAGAGAAAGAAATCTATGGTCTTCTAATCTACTTATATTTGCAGTAAACAGTTTCTCGGGCTGTTTGAAGAAATCTAACCCCTTAGCAAATAAGCAATTATCGCCTGCAAAGTATGAACAGCACTGGGGAAAACCTATCAAGCCCTTAAAAGTGGCAATGCATTCTTTCTTGTCATCATCATGCATTTCTTTTTTATATCTGTCAAGTTCTTTATTCAAAATTTTCATCTTTTCTGACTCTTGTAATTTGTCTGAAGATAGAGTCAATGAGAATTCATCGTAAAATAAGTTAATTGACTCTAAAAGTGTGTAAGCCTTTGCCAGTATGTCAGCTCTGGTTGTAATGATGATCTGCAACTTTCCAGCATCCACATGCTCCTGTATGGTTGGTAGATAATTTTGCCATTTTTTTAGACGGCTTGGGTCAAAGTTGGATTGTCCAAATATGTCATCCAGCATGACAATGTCTACCCAGTCTGTGTCAACACTCTTCCAATCTCCTGGATCACTGACCACCACTCGACGATCTATATACTTTTCATTATCTAAAAAATGAAGGGCAGTTGTTGTTTTCCCTTCTCCTGGATTTCCCTTGATTACAACTGATTTTTTATCTTGTAGAATTTTATTTGCTTCCTCCATCTGTTTTGTTGGAATGAATCCCAGCTTCCTTACTGAACCAAGTTTATCCTCAGTTTAATCTTGAAAGGAAAGCAAGCAAGTTCTTAGAAAGCGACAGAGAATACAACATATTTAAATTATTCACTTCTCGCCTAATTAAAAGCCTATAATGCACCCAACAATACACATGTATGAATCAACTGCATTGCTTTGGTTTGGTGTTTTATGACAAAGCTGTACAAGCAGAATCTTTAATGACATGCAGCTGAAGTAAAGTGTCTTGCCTAAACAAGCTAAAGGCACTATTCTGAATCCAATCTGTGTCAATCTGATGGTAGGATTTGAACCTGGACCCTTATGGAGATGAGATTAGCATGCTGTCCACAGAGCCACCATGGATGATGTCTCTATTACCTCTTATGACATGCAAGAAATAACATTAATCCTATTTACATCAATGAGCCTGCAGAGAATGCATTAATCTTAAGTAAATTTCCTTGCCATTTTCATTACTTTTTACCTCCTGAATGTGTTTACCTTAGTTCTGCCAGAATTTATATGTTGTAATGTAAAGGTGCTCATTTTGCTATCATCTTTATGAAGATTTGGCTTTGGACACTACCTGATACAATGACTGAAATGCTCAACACATGTTTAACCACCTGATTTTCTTAAAACAACTATAATGGAGGAAATAATAATCTACCAACAAAAGGTGTGTCATATTTAAAGTACCAGCTATCTGCCAAGCATGGTCTAGATATCTCATGTAGAACTAATGTTGATGAAAGCAAACCATTTTTGTTCTTTCTGTAACAATGACCTTGACCTTTAACATCAAAACCAACCAGATTCTACCTTACCACCATCCACATCATTTGGCAACTGTATGAGGGAGAAGCTCAAGTTATTGCATACAAATTAATGTAACAAATTATTTTGAGCAATCAATATGGAATAATGTGTCTGTCTTTACCTCCTTAGTCAGCTCAGCCCCTGAAATACCATTGAGATCCCCAACCATGAAATTGTGATCTTACAAGTTCAATTTCAAACATGTAGTCAAATTGGATTCTAATCAATAGGCATGGAACTTGCTTGTAATCTGAGATGTTGATGATACAAAATTACATGGCAATTCTGATCTAAATCTGTTCAGAAATATGGCATGTACAGCATTCACAAGGTCAGACAATAATATATAAGATTACCACATTAAAATACCTCATTAGTATAAGTAATATCACTAATAATCAAACTCATCAGAGACCATAATCATACGAGTTAGCACTCCAAGTATAATCTGCTCAGAAGTAAGGCTTTTAGAGTATTCACAAATTCAATCAATCATATGCAAGATCACATCATCGAAATGTTTTTCTTCACTCATAAACGAAGTAATAATCATATAAGCTTGCATATCAAATCAAATCAACATCTGACTATAAAGATTGGTCTCTACAGTGTTCAATTACTCTGTCAGCCATATGCAAGATTACTGTCATTGATAATATTTGTATTCATCTGTGGTGTTTAATTTGATCACACATTTATCAGAAATGAAGCTTATGTGGTGATCTCAAGTCAAAGGTTAAAATGCCAAACCATAAGCTCACTGACTTTGAGTCAGGCAAGATAAAAACTTTAAGTGAATCTGATGTAGTGTGTATTGCAGTGTAAGTCACATAAGAGGTATTGTAACTTATAGTTGTATTAGAGTCATGGATTTTTATATATGGACAAAATTGCAAAGTGTTTCTGATTATTATTTCCTATTTCCAGGTAATGTTATTGTTTTAAAATCACTCTGCAGATGTATAAATGTTGTGTTTAAATGAAATTTGACTCAATAAAAGCAGCATTTTGGGATTATTGTGAATTCATTCAGTGACATTCTTGACAATGCTATTTTAATCAAGACTGTTTAAACTTAAGCATGTTCAAGGATACAGGTACATCAGAACATTCAAGACCTGGCATTCATTCAGAACACTATTCTTTCGGACTTGTGATAGAACATTTTAAGATTATTTTGGATTTAATTTACCAATACAAGTAAGATTTTCTTAAATTTTCATTTTTAACTTAAATAATTAAATTATTTTTGTTTAGTTTTATAAATGTTGTTGGTTTTACTTCTTTATGTTACTAGTTAAAATCAGATTCATGTATGTATGCATGTATGTATGTGTGTGTGTGTGTGT
>QKMX01364435.1:37835-49001 GCA_003401595.1 Venustaconcha ellipsiformis | reverse complement strand
AACCACCAACCCACAAGAAGCTACTGACAAGCTTTCTCACGTACCCACATTAATCAAGCCAAAGACTTGAACCCACGTAGAAAGAGGTGAGATGGCAGTGATCTGGAATGGTGATCGCTTAAGACCAATTAGCCACTCAGGGCCCCTGTAAAATTTGAAATTGCTGAACTGTCTTTATCTTTTTTAATGATCCCAAGAACAAGGTTATCTGGATTTACCAACAAATAATCATGAAAAGGGTGCTGAAGTCCATAAGAAAATAAGAATATAATTAGTTTCATTTGAAATCTAGATAGATCAGAGAGCAGGTGGCACAAAACAATCTACAAACTCTTAACTTACACCTAAACATGTGATGGGTACAGATACTGTTATTTATACATGTAGTCAGAAATACACAAATACTTCATGACAATTTTTGACTAGATTCTGGTGCTGATTAGGGAAGTTCTACGCTTCTACACTTTAAATCACATGCATTTGAAATAAAATAAATACTGAATAAAGAAATAAAAAACAAAAGGTTTTGTGGATCACAAGGTTCCTTTTTCATATCATTTTCCTTTTTGTTAAATTTTTGCCAAACCTGGGATATATCTCTTATCAAAATACTTTTCAAATTTTGTAATCTCTTTCTCTCTCATGCTTTGTGATGACCACATAATAAAAAGCTTATTATGTTATCCATTTAAATTTTGAAACAAATCCTACTTCTATGTTAATTCCACCAATGACACCATTGAAAAAATTACTTGAAAAATTATTTTGCAAATCAGGATGTAATAATTTTCTAAATTATATTTTACTTCAGTGTACAACTTCCCTTTACAGGGACTGTTTATTTATTTATTAAAATGAATTTTGGTGACAAATATCTCATAGAAAAATGTGTTTTACAAAGGTCCAGCAAACTGATGAAATTTCTTTAAACCACACAATTGTAAAGTTTATCATAGCAAAGACATCATATTGCGAAGATTATAAAATTTACTTCTTTAACCTAATAATGAAGCCTACATTTGCCTCAGATTTGGATGAATGTAAGTGCTGATGCTCCTCCTGCTGTGTATTATCTTCACAACCAGAAAGGATAAAATACCCAATGATGATTTGGACACCTGTAATAGCCACCAAAATGAAGTCTCTTCCAGGGAACAAAATCTGTTCATTTGCTTCTAATTGTAGGTAAACATAATTTGTTTTCAAGAAGACAAGTGCTGGTTTTGTGCCTTTATCTGTTGTTGTGGCTAGAGCTGCCATGCATTTACAAAAATTTACATTCATCCTAACTCCAGACAAATGCAGACAATGTTTCCTAATTTCTTAACACTATAACTTCTGCTACAATTCACTTTTCAACTGACAGTCCCCTTAAATGAGGTGATGAAAATATTAACAGAAAATAGTCGTTTACAAAAACAAGATTATGGCAGAAATACAAATGAAAATCATGAAAATGAACAGTTTTACAAGAAGAACAAAAAATGTTCTATCACAGTGTGAAAATTTTGATTTATGGATAAAGACGATTACAAGATCACCGTTAAAGAACAGGAAACAAGTCTGATCTATATGATCAATTTGTGTACAAATAATTATGAAATGTGTCAAAGGGCATCCAATGGTAATACTGACATTCTGAAGATGTTAAAAGCTCATCAGTAAAAATAGGTCCATAAAATCATAAGAAAGCACCTTGGTCAGCCTGAAAGTTACTCAAGAAAAAATATTAAATTTTGTGTACATTCCATATGCAAACAATGACCATACTGCATTGCCTGAATATATCTAGTGTTTTTATTGATTATTTGGGAAGGTGGGTATACAAATAATTAAGGAAAAATTAACAATTATGACTTATGCTGATTATTAATTACAAACACCCACAAGATCATATTAATACAAAATACTCTGCATGGAGAATGGAAGAACAAAGAAGAGGAATGGTGAGCAATTTGTTCACATAAATATAAATCCACCTCCCCACATCCAAGTTCTACACTATGATGATAGTTAAAAAGAGGGAATCAACTAACAACAAAAATGGCATGAGCAGTGATTTGTTTATACACACAAATACAGTAGGACTAGTTGTGCTTAGCAGACTGTGTGCCTGTTGCAAGGTTGGGTAGTAAGATGGAGAAACACAATTACTATTTATCACCCATCTCTTTGGGGTTAAAAAAATGAACAATTTGAAGAAAATTAAGGGTGTACAAAAAGATTGTGAAGAAACAATACAGTATACAAAAGGAAAAAAAACCATGAACTTATGGAAGAGAACTACATAATGGATGCTAAGATGTCATGCTTCTGATCATCTTCAAATGATCTGTATCATCCAGAAAGTGTAATCACACAAAATGTATCCAGATTAATGACCAACACAATTTTCCATGGGAAAAATAAACATTTTCTTAATTGGTGGCAACATTAGATCTGTGATGTCAAAAATACTGTTCACCCAAATGGAGCCAACAGGGAAGTAATCTATGTGAATTTAGCTTACCTTGAAAAGGAAATTTTTTTAATTACCTCAGGAAAGCTGAGAGGAATTTATGAACTTCTTAAAAATATGGACAACTTAATTAAGAACTTGTATCTAACCGAATATTTTATGAATGAATGAGAATGATGTTTGCTAGTATGCAAGCAAATACTGATAATGTTTTAATGATAACACTGTAATATTTTATATGAAATTAAAAATATTTTGAAAAACTGGATATAATTTCATCTACAAACATTGGTAGAGAAAAAAATCATACAGAGATGACAATACACATTCTTATGTGAAAATGTCAATATTGGGGCAATCACTACAACACAATAGTTGGGAACCATATCTTTGGTTTCATTACATATCTTTTGTGTGACTGAACAGAGATTCTTCTAAATGATATCTTGAGATTCAAAGTTGTCTTAAAACAAGCTATACAAAAGAAATTAAAATTGAATTAAAATCTTCTGAAAGCAAGCAATGCCTCCCCTTGAATAATTTTTTCTTTAAAGAAAAAAAATACAACTTTACTTGAGCAGAATTTGGGATAATATCTTGAAACTTAGAACCATATGACAGGAAATATAAATACTGGTGGAATATTTTTTACGGCAACAAAATAAATAGGCAAAAGGTTACATTTTTACATGAAACAAATAAGTATACAGGCTATACAAAGAAGTTTACATTAAGCTTATCACAGGAGATAAAAAAATATGTGATATATGAAATCAAAACTGAATGATTGACAGAGATCAAATACCCGCATTAGAATCATCAGGACAGACACACCAATAAAATCATGGGAAACATTATCACATGCAAATACACAAGCATAAACACCAATCCACTCACACATATACAAACACCCATATGAACATCAACAAATACACAAAAACCCATATGAACATATAACACACAAATGAACATCAACAAGTACACAAACACTCACATGAACATCAACTGCTACACAAACACTCACATGAATATCAACAAATACACAATCTTGCAAAGCTACAACTGTACAAAATAATGATCTTTATTCTTCCTAATTTTGCAAACATACATAACTTCCACATCCACCTTTACGTTTGATTTTGTGAAAGAGAGAACATCAGGAAACAAGTGTATCTTGCATGGCACATTTAACACCCATTCTGTTTCATAATCCCTCTATGCAGCACAAGTAGGTCATTTTTGGTCTTGACATTTGGTTAAGAAATGTGGTTCGGAAGTAAATTTTAAGGTGCAGAAACTATTATATTCTTATCAGCCTTACCATGGCCCTGAACTTTCACCTATTAACCATGCCACCCACCCCCATCTGCATGTTGCTTTATTGCCCTCAGTGCAAGCCATCCTTAAGTAACTTACTATAGAAAATATTGTGCAAAACCCATTTCTCAACCATTTTACCCAAAAAATCAATACATTTCTTTTGTATCTTTGGTGCAAAGCCTATTACAAACACTGGTCAAGGTACATGGTTTGAACAGCAGTTATTATGCCAAAGCTATTTTCTTCTTTTCATTAACAGTAACTTTGATCTCTAACCAACAGGCTACTTTTTAACCAAAGTGCTAGCCATCTACAAGCTTTGATGAACGGTCATGGTTGATAACTTAAAACAATTTTTTATATTTTGCAACCACTGACCTCATTCTTTAACCTTTTGAAAGCCAAATCAATGGTCTTTTATCTTAGTCCAAGTAAAAACTATCCACAAAGTGTAGTCCAGATCTGAGGTGCCAAAATAGCATCATTGTGCAGAAACCATTTTCGCCTTTCAATCAAGTTGACCTCAAAATTAAGCCATCCACAACTGTTTGTCCTGGTCTGTGACATAGAACCAATGTTATTGTGTGGAAACCATTTTCCTTCTTTTACTTGCAGTGACCCTGACCTTTGAGATTTGACCTTGAAGACAGTAAACTTTCTTCCTTACCTCAAATGGAAGTTATTGACACAGTTTGGTAAAGGCAGAAGGTGGAGAACTTCAGTTATTGTGCTGAAATTAAGTAAAAAAAACAAATCACCGGATGGATAGATGGATGTGTACCATGACAAGATGCTTCACTTTATCATAAATACAAAATAAGTAATCTTTGCTCTGATTTTTGCTCAGTTCAATTTCATGACAAGTTCTATAATGAAAGACATCCACAAACTAAGTCCAAATTATGCATCCCTGCTTTTATTAGCTTGAGAATTTGAGTAGTATGATCTTGTGACCACCTATTCATGAATAATATGCATTGAAGATTTGGGCAGGTTACTGAAGAAGCAGATTTTAGTGCTTAATAAATAAACAAGATGTTTTTAACATATGAAGCAAAATATAAATAGCACTAAAGTGCAGTTCTGCAAATTCTGTAAATGATCTTGTAGGTCATACATTGTATTCTGAATATTATATCAAATAAGCATTGTTAATACAAACAAATCAGAATATTTACTAGTTCTGGAAGAAATGTGATGTTTATCACTTCAGTCCATAATTCATTTAATATACCACTCCTTCTTTAATCCATATTCTGAGTATTCATGAAATTGCGTAGAACATAAAATAGATGGATCCCTTTTATATTGGCATCAAAAATAAGAGAAATAAATAATTACTAATAGTCCAAACACCTAATATATTCCCATATTTAACATTTTAAAATATCCCAGTATCTTTTGATATTAATAGGAAATAAAAGAGAAAAATATAAATATAGTAGCATATAAAGTTTATACTAACACAGGACTGCTTAGTCTCAAGTTTAAAGTCTGGGGCACTGAGAAATTGAGGACCTTGTCCATCATTTGTATTTGCTTAATGTGAATGTACTCAAGAGCCAGTTGGTCTAAAGTGAAATCAATCAATACTCCTTCTGTAATTAGAAGGCTAAAAGAACATTGTAATAACTGTACTTATTAATCTGGATCTATTCTTACAAGTATTTAGAACTTAATGATCCATCAACATCATGACAGAAACTAATAAACAAATTAACAGTCTACAGCTGCTTATAAAATACATGTCAAAATTGACATTACAGTAACATCAGAGTGCAGGGTCAGCCTAAGGTCTAACTGAAATTACTGCAGATAAAATGCTTACGTTTTTGATAATCTGTGAATTATATATTTGAAAATAACTTGTAAGTTCAAATAAAATGCATACAGTTTTGTCTTTTCTCTTTCTTATAAACTTTCTTTTACCTTGAGACAGCTGTAGTGTTTCACAACTGTGTGACTGCCATGGGCCAACTGTGTTTATCTGCATAAACAACAGCGAGTTATACTTACACATTTCTGTTTGCTATTCACAAAGATTTTTAAGGCAACATTTAACACTGCTATCTTGTGGAATTAAGGAATGCACATGTACAATTCATTCAGCTCTGGCTGATTATGTAACTCTAGCTATGGAACTTTAGGTTGTTTTTGTTTGTTTATGGTGAACACGAGCACTCCAATACTGAAATTGAGGCAACTCTAACCGCACTAATGCATGAATTTGTGAGTACTGCATGTCATTTTGATTTATACTAAAAGTATGTCATTAACTGACTAATCTAATATGAAATAAAAAGAAATCTATTATATGAATATTTGTGATGGACAATGATCATAATTCTACTGTAACTATAAAAAATTCTAATAACCCCACTTCAAAAACTGTTAACCAAAACTTTAAAAATGCTTATGGACCCTGTTTCTTGAGAATTATGATGGAAGAGGTGTATGCTGATTATGAATTAGACATTATTATCTGTTAGGTTGTTATCTTGTTTGCCTGGATGTGGATCAAGATGGTCTGAAACTTAAGTCAAATAATGTTTGCAATGGAAAACATAAAGATTTGTATCTAATATACCAAGACCTTTATCTTAGTATTGGCAGTTTGAAAATACACTTCAATTTGACAGCTAATACTACAATATATTATTGCACAGAAAGCTATACATAACAGCTAATGAATAGATTGTAAATTAAAACAATGTGGAATATAAATACTGGAAGAAATATACATGTTTACAGATTACAAAGAAGGCCCTTTGAGAACAGTCGTGCACTAATTGAGTTATCTTCCAATAACTAATGACACTTTTGTATTCAATGACTTGAGTACTTAGGTAGTGATGTTTCTTTGTTGGTGTTTAATTTTTCTATCAATACTAACTTCTGCTTACACATGAAAATCCACAGTAATGAAAAAATGGCATCTGATTGTAAAATAGCATTTACAAGACAACTTAAGTTAACATATTAATTTATACAGATTATGGTCTTTTGGCAGACATTTGAAAGGTGATGCAAAACTAAACAAATGACTAATTCTTGAAATGCATGTAATTATGAATCTGAAAAGTATCACAATGTACTCAGGAAGCATTAAAACAAGGTCAAAATAACTGCCTGACATAATTCTGGAAAACCTGTTAAAAAGTTAGATCAAATTCAAAACAAGCTAAAACCAAACTCAAGTATACATATATCTGAGGTACTTTGAAAGGTCTAGATCTACTCCTGTGGCAAATATCATGAAGGTAAATGCATGCAATGAGTGGATGAAACAGTAATGCATGTATAAATGAGAATGGATGGCAGTAATAACATCAGAATAGATGTGGTCATATTTTCTAAGTATCATTCAAGGCCTTTGAAATCATCACTGGCCTGTATCTTCTTCTATCCAAGCCACTATCTTGCCTTCCCATCCTGGGATAACTGCATCATCATCGGTAATCTGAAGAAAAAATTACAACAATCTATGGAAATTCCAATTGATTTTATACTCAATAAATAAGTATGGCAAGCTATAAGATAAGTAAATAGCAATAATTTGATGATAGATGAATGTTTAAAAAAGGATGGATGGGTAAAGAAAAAGTGTACGTTATTAACTTGTGCATAACTGAAACTTTACTTATTTATTTTTTTGTCATACATATAATTACTGTGAATTCCTTTATTTTTGTGGGTATCAATTTTCATACATTTTGAAAAAAACTGACATTTTCATTAGTCATGGATTGGGGGGAGGAATGGTGTAAGGCAAACTGTTTCCAAACAACCATTCTTTTACTGAAACTAAATTCAGTTTGTGTATGCCATGAAATTCAACAATATTGGTATCCCATGAATTAGAGTGAAATGACACTTGTAGCTGAATATCGGCAGATGTGAAAAAAAAAATAATGGATGAGTGTTTGGAAAAATAGATTTACAAATTTGTAGACAATTAACTCATTACAATTTTATTATGTTGTCATGTACTATATATTCCATGTAAGATTTAATTACTCATAAGATTTCACTTGCATCATGTCATCATCTGAGATATCAGTTAATCATATAATAAATCTGTCATTTACATACTACTCATAGGGAGCAAGCTGAATGTGTTAATGTTACACTTTAGGCCCAGGTTAATGCATAAACAAATGCATATGTTAACGAGTGTTAATTTCTGCTCAAGAAGATGAGAAACAAAGCATCAAAAAAAACTTCTTGTACTGAATTAACCTCATTCGTGTTTTACTGAAGACAAATATGTTGGAACACTAATATAACAAATCTTTATCCTAACAATTTGTTTGAAAAATCATAAAAAGTAAACATGAAGTAAGACTAATGAAAAAATAAGACAATAAACAATTACCTCCTCTTTCACAGTTCCAAATTCAGGATCTAAAGCTTTGAAGTGATATCTGTAAGAACCGGGTTTGTCATGTAACTGCTTAAAATCACTCAGAGTTATCTTCCCTAACCTAAAAAAAAGAAAACCTTGTAATTTCAAGTTTTAAAGACAGAAGACTGTAATTTATCCAAACTGAGTATACATATGAAACCCAGGACCCTTCAATATTATTAAAATTACACATGAATATGGAATAAAACAGGTCAATTCAAGGACTTGCAATAAAGATAATTAGATTTCTGAAATCAAAGTATCAAACGTAACAGCTGCAAAGCTTACAAAAATTTATATATCAGAAATATCTATTGGAGGTTTATGAAGACACAAAAAGAGTATAAATGTATGTGTAACATATTTAATCCTTGTGTGCAAAACAAAACAGTAAAATTTCCCATACTATTGAGAACCACAGAATTAATATTCCTAAATTTTTACCACAGCCTGTATATCTCAATATAAACAAATTTCCATTACCAAAATACAGGAGAGAGACACCAAAAAAGCAAAACTCCCTTTAAAGTTATGTCTTTCCTTTCTGATCACTCTATAATAAAATTTACTCTAATTTTTCAAGCAAGATTTTTATATAACCCTGATTTTGGAGTCTTACTTGGGGTTTACAAATGCAGCATTTAGACTGAACTGAATACTCTCAAGTAAGATTAGGTGTTGAGCAAAGTTTTATGATGCTGGGGCCAGACCTCCGACTACTGATATCTTATACTATCTGGAATAACAACTGACACAAAACAGAGCTCTATTATAATCAGTTTGATATAAAAGTTAAATTAAAACCAAAACATTAGTGAAACTGAAATACTGTGAATTTCTAATGTTCATGGGACTCCAATTTTCATGGATTTTCCTGTTTCTACAAACAACAAATAAAAAGACCCAAAGAATAAATGCCCTTTTGTGGAAACTACTGAGCCCCTTCTCCAATCCACTAATTTAACTACCAACAATAATGTTTTGCACAACCACAAAAACTGAATCAGATGAAAATAAACTAATTTACAGTATTTGATTCTAACGTGACTCAGTATTTTTTTACAACAGTTAACGCTAATAACTAAAATGTCAATACTCTGAATACTGAAAGATTAAATGCTGACCATTGTTAGTGTCATAATAATCTTTCTGACTGAACTTGAAAGTTTGCTTTAAGTAAAGTCTTATGACATTTGATGTATACCACTGCATAGTCTGCAGTGATTTCTCAGGACTTTCAAACTGAGGGGTAATTCCCCCACTGGAATTTTTGTAAGTGGGAATTTTCTATTTTTAAATTGGTTGAGAAGGTAACATTTTATATTAAAATATTATCTATGAATAGGCATTTTAGTATGTTTCAACAAATATACGTGATAAATAACACTGAAAGAATAAAGATAAATTTACAGTTGCTTATCTTCATTATTGGCACAGTGGAAGTTATAAGACCATGGCACAACATCATAACCATTAGCATGTAACACCTCAGACATTATCTATGAATACTGAAAACTGCATGTCTGCCATTGTACATCCTTACCAAGTGCAGCTGGTGAAATGTTCATAATAGGTAGATAATCAATTCAAGCACATTCAAGTACAAAAAGTCACTTAGTAAGCATTTGATTATGACAGCTGACAGAAGTGTTTACATTATTTGATTGAGCTATATTAACTCATTATCCAGAGGTGTCACTTTCTACATCAATAGCTAGTTATGAGTTCTGTCACAACATCATCATTCAAGATATGCCTAAGCAGATGGCATTACAGAAAAGGTGGAAGATGTAGTTCAACGATGATACCAAATAATGCTGACTTTCTATTCACATTAAAAATGGTACTGAATAAACATAATTTTTGAGACCAGACGCTGTTAGACCAAAAAGTACTAGTTCAGGAGCTGGATTTTGTGTCCAGATTGTATACATTTAGCTGTTTGATCCAAAGCAGACCAGTCTGAATTGGACAAAAGACTGACAAACCTTTGCAGAAAGTAGGGTGAATTTGAGATTTGGAGTAAAAAGATGATAGGAAACAAAAGGCATGGGTCCATGAAACAAAACAAAGCCCAAACAAGAAAAGAGCACTCCAATTTTCATCTTCTATTCATGCATAAATGAAACAGCCAACTTAAAACATCTTTAATTCATGAAGTATTAGCAAAACAAAATTCTCAGAAACACCTTTTGGGATGCAATGAGAAGCAACAAAATGAGAAGCAACAAAAAAGTATGTTTCCTACTGCCATTTGAGGTAAAAATGAGAAGAATCTACAGGAGGAAAAATAGATAATATTAATACATGTTACAGGTTTTATGCCCACAGAAAAATGTGAGATTTTCAAGTACTAACTTATTTTTAAGTGAAGATTCATTAAATGTTAGGGTTTTCAAAACCACTGCTTGTCCTGGAGAAAACGCTTAACTTTGCACAAAAATCTAAGAAGGTTTACATTTGCTGTTAGATACGCTACAGCTGGCATATACACATATATGAAGAATCTCACCGTTTGCATATTGTACACATGGCTGGAGTTGTTGATTTCTCTGTAAAATACAGAACTTTTGTGGTTTCCTGATCATTCACTGGAGAACTGTCTAAATTTGCCACAGAAAAACCTGCAAAAGAATGAACCTGGATAAATTTAAAGACAAGAATATAATCCAAAATAAAATCTGCAAAAATTACACTGCCCATAATTGCTCTGTCTTCATAAAATATTTTTGTTCATCACTTTTATCTTTTACACTTTTCTTAATTTTTACTGCTCCTATAACTATACACTCCGAGACCTACATCAGTCCATTAGAAACTGGACGTTACACAGACTATGATCTACTTTTGCCTGGATTATGTGCAATCATAAAACTTAATAACTTGAAAAGTCTCCAATATAACATTATCATGGTATAATATCTAACTAACTAAATATAAATTGATATATTTAAAAATATATATATGTATATATATATATATA
>QKMX01364435.1:27359-37635 GCA_003401595.1 Venustaconcha ellipsiformis | reverse complement strand
CAGAAAAAAGTGAAAGACAACAAGTTTTGTAAAATTTAACCAATAATTTATTTCGTTAGAATACAAAGTGCTATTTTCATCTATTTGTAAATTAAAGCTAGATCTAATGAAAAATATTCTGTTTTCATTAGAGTCAGGGGTAATTTTTATTTAAAACTTGTCTGTAAAGGCTGGTGAAGTTCTGATTCATGAGTAACAAAAAAGGAAATATATGGCTTCTTTTAATTTCATATTTATCACAGGCCTCTCACAATAACCAGTTTTCCTAATCTTAAGATCTGTGATTATTTTAAGTCAGTGATGATTTAATTTATAAGATGGAATCAAGTGAGCAGGATAGAGTAACCTTGTGTGGAAAATAAATTTTGGAGAAACCAACATTTACATACATTTTACAATTCTGTTGAAAAGTGCCCATAAAACAACATTGATAACACAATTTTGAAAGGTGAACCTGTGAACAAAGGTCACTTTTGCCTGCTCCATGGGTGACTGCTATTGACAGGGTTGACTTTGACTATAACTATCTATCTACCCCCACTCACACACTCAAAGACAGAATCTCACCCTTCACAAAATCTGTTATTGAGATGGATTATACAAGCTGGGAAAAACAGCACTAAACTGCAAACAGTTTACAAATCACACAAAACTCTGGCAACAGAATACATTGATTCCATTGAAGATACCACTTTAGTTAGCAGATTTATGTAGATCAACAGCAAGCAATCAACAAAGGCACACACTAGCGTTAATATTGTGTCAAACAGAAAACAAGTCAACAAATTCATCCAATATTAGTGAGGTACTAACATCTTAATACAAGTGTGGCCTGGTGGTCAAGCTACAAGTACATACCATTAGAAGACATTTTATGAAAACCCCATGCTGACTTTACTGTCCATACTGGGGAATTATGGACAACATTTTCAATGTTCTTTCATAGTGGCAGACGTATCTGAAGTCAAATCAGTACCATTCAGAAACAAATAAACATCACCAGTAATTTTCTGGTGAAAACACCATGTCGATATGACTTTTCATTTAGAAGCAGTAGTAAAATCAAGATTTTTAAGTTGGCCATCACGGTGACCCTACTTTAAATTATGTCAGCAGCATTTTCATTTAGTACTAAATAGACATAAAAAGTTTTTAGGATGAGCAGCAAAAAGACTTTAAAGATTGCCACTGTGGTGGCCATACTGGATATCAGATACCACAAGTCTTCTGGTGAAAACCCCATGCTGATGTAGCTCTCTGGTTGGGAGAAATAGTAACAGCAAAACTTTTAAAACAGCTGTTGTGGTAGATATCATATTGGCAACATTTTCATTTATGACTAACTGGATTTCTTCTGGTAAATGTTTATGTGACTTTCTTTTCAAGAGGAGTAGCTATAATAAGATTTTCAAGATTGCTCCCATACTGATCATACTGGCTGCCAAACTAGTAATATTTACTTTAGGACCATCAAAAACAAAACTTTCAGTGAAATTGTCATGTTGATATCAAGTGTTTGGCACCATTCTCACTTAGGACCAACTATACGTCAAATGAAGTCTTTTAAGAAAACCCCATATTGATATGACCATCCATTTAGAAGGAGTAGCAATAACAAGATTTTCTAGATCGCTGCAGTGGTGCCCATATTTGATTTTCATGCAGCACCATTTACATTTAGTACCATTGGGTTTAATGTGTGTGTAAAGTTTCATGGCAAGTAGTTCAGGAGCAGCAACGATAACAAACCTGTGCTAATGGACAGATGGACATTGGACAAAAGACAACAGACCATCCTAAAAGCTCTTCTAGTCTATTACAGTTAAACCTGTTATGAGACCACCATTGCTGCCAAGTAAATGGTCTCTCTAGACAGGTGGTTGCTCATAACAGGTTTGCAGAAAATGATCAGTTTCCAAGGTCATATTTCAGAAATATTTATAGAAAAATAATCACAATCATTTTACATATATTCTATTCTGTATTAATAGTTCTTGATAAAATAATATATGCATTCATCCAAAAACAAAATTATATAGCAATAAGATGTACTTCTATTATTAAACATAAATCACATTTATATTTGAAGATCACAAGTACATGTATTAGCACATGAAATCATTTCTGATTTCTTCCTTTTCCTTTATAACACCCCAAATTTGTTGTACTGATGTTTCAATTGCCATTTTGAGATTGGTTGGCTCTTGTTCACTTCTTTCAAGTACAATAATTATTTTCTCCAGTGTTAAATTTGTCTCCTTTTAGTTGGAGATTCATCCATTGTTATAAAGGTACTAGGTGTTAACATTATTATTGCTCAGTTATAATACTGACTGTGACAACGGTTTTGACCAGGCTTTAGGAAAATCTGAAAATTCTATACATATACATTGTATAAATAACAATAAATGAAACAAAAGTAAAGAATTATTTCATCCAAAAAGAGAATCATTTATTTAAAGACAAAAATCAACTGCTTAAATCACAAAAAAAAAACCCCATAAAACATAAGGGGAATAACTCTATAAACAAAGTGTGTAACCAATCACCAAAACTTGAATAGACAACAACTTGGTGTGTAGGCTGTTATTACTGTAACATTGGTGGAAAAAAGCAACAAATATCACAAACCTTTAACACTATCAATCATTCTCACTTGCTGGTTAAATAGAAGACCTCATTCATCCACAGGCAAAACAGATTAACTTCAAAGACAATGTACATGACCACCAACTGAACTACAATGGTAATTTATGATATAAACATTAGCCTAGTTTATGGTTTGTAATATATGTTACTATATGCTTGACTTGCCAAGTTTACAAACTGGTAACCAGACTCCTCTTTTTGTTTGTTTCATTTTTATTTTTGGTCTCTTTATGTTTGTTTTTCATCAGAACAATCTTAGCTATTCAAATTGTCATTGTTACCAATGATTGCATAAAGATCAGTGGTGTCTGTCTCTGTTCTCATGATACATATAGGTGGTAGCTATGTAAGAGCCAGGAACCAGGCTAAGTTCTAGAACAATCTGCATGTACTTTAGTTTGGTTTACAAATAAAAATACAGAACATACATGCATGGGCTAAATAATTTAAGAAGTCAGTAGCCAGCCTATTTCTTTTAAAATGATATAAGCTTGGTTCCTGGCCCCTATGTTACTACTGCCCATACTAAAGTAATACAGGTACCGGTCTAAGTATAAGCAGTCATTGTTACTGGGATTA
The DNA here is from genome assembly GCA_003401595.1 of Venustaconcha ellipsiformis. Lineage (NCBI taxonomy): Eukaryota > Metazoa > Mollusca > Bivalvia > Unionida > Unionidae > Venustaconcha > Venustaconcha ellipsiformis. Next base: position 34,407 of record QKMX01364435.1, on the reverse strand, counting down.
AATAAAGGTCAGTAGAGTTTATCCCCATTTTTGTGATGCACTCATTCAAAGCAGTGTAGAAATGCATATTTTTCCAAGAAATCGTGGTATCTGGTTGCGTTCTGCAGGTGGTTGCTTATAACAGAGTGTATATATAATAAAATCAATCCATGCATTATGATTGTGGTCCTAAATGACAGGTGGTCATTCACAGCAGAGGTCTCATAACTAGTTATGACCATGATAGTGTACACAAATTTTCATGGCTGAAAGGATAACAGTTTTTGTGTTTTAATGCTAAAACAAATTATGACAGATTTATGGACAGACAGCATTGCTAATATGATTTGACTTACATTTCTAATTATTATATGGTGTGTCTATGTCCTGAACAGGTGTGATAGAAAACAAAACGTGACAGTCTAGTCATGTGCCTGTGAATCACTGAAGATCCCACCAAATGTAACAAAAAATCCTAAACAAATGGTCCTGAACAGTCAGTGAAACAGTATGTGATAAGTGCAAGTAGAGAGTAAGTGACGATAGGAATGTTAAACACTGCACAACACTCACTTGGGTTTGGACTACCTGGGATTGCAGTGATAGGTGAACGACGAAAATCTCCAGTGGAGTCAAAATTCAATCTTCGTGAAATAGTGTTGTCATGGGAACTCTGGAATAAGAAAAGGTAGTGCTTCATTTATTTCTAAATATTTATTACATGTTTGGTTTCTTAGGTTCTTTTTTTTTGTCTAGATGCTATCAATCCTCAATCCTTAACAGGTCTGAAACTGAACTCAAATTTTGATAAACAAGAGTCCCTTGATGTATTGAAGCTTTACTTAATCTTTTGGTGAAAAGCAAATTTTTAAGTAAATTGTGTTTCTCTGAGAACACTTGCTCAGTCACATTAATGCTAGGGATAAAAGCCTGCTACCTAATGATTCCAGCCGTACTAAAAGACAAAAATGGCCTTTTCCTCTATTTCTCATATAGAGAAAGGGCAATAACACTTGCTCATTACCTCCCCTGTCCACTGTCGGGTGTCGCTAGTTTTTAAGCTGAGAAATATATTAACAAGGTGGTCATCTGGGCTACCACCATCAGTCCTATCAGATTCAAGGTTTGCTTCTGCAAAGCTAAATCTCTTGGATAAAAACTCAAGAAGGTTGACTGAATGTCAGCCAACTGTTTCTACTATATCTTGGAACACAAGGCTCACAGAGATGGTTCTAATCACAACGGTAATCTTCATGAGGTGACTCTGATCTTGTGAGACCTCAGAGTATGCCATGTGCAGGCATTAAGCAAGGGCTTGAGGGGTGATCAACTGTTTCCCAGCTTTCACCCAAAGAAAGAGGCACTTACACATGCCACAGCTTATCTCTGTGTGTTTAAAGTAGTACATTGGTGTGCAAACACATGGTCTCTGCTCTCAACTTATAATGATCCTCTTTGACTACCGACAGATGGTAACCTATTTGTGGCTACAAAACCTGGTTATATCAAGAGGACCACTGAACAATCCAATCTGAACTGATGATTGTAACATGCTCACATTGCATGCTGGAGCTAAAACTATCAAGAAACATGTTATGTATATCGTAATTGTGGACCAAAGGCACCAATTTATTTGAACTGAACCATGTGAGATTCCATTCTGGAAACAGAGAAAAGGATTTTGATCAATTGAGATCAAAGACTAATGGAGCCAACATATCATGCCTGATATATCTATCATGATGCTAGATAGTGTCTGACATCTTGGAGCAGCAGCCTTTGGAAGTAATTGGGCCAAATGTTTCTCATCGAAGAGCCAGAAACAAATTTTGCCAGTTGAGGGTTTACAGCATGCAGAGGGATGATTTTATTAGTATGGCACCAGTTCCTGAAAATATGCCACTTTCCCTCGTAAGCCTCCAGAGTGGAGGGTCTTCTTGTTCTTGAGATTCTCTCTACTAACGAAATTTAAACTGTTTGTTTCACAAGGCTGTCCATACAAGAGCCAAGAATGAAGATGATTGTCCAGGCAGGTATGCAACATCGATGACCATGGTTGCTTGAGAAGATTCTGGTTGGCTGGAATCTTCCTGCACAGATCTGTCACTAGATCAAATAGATTGGTAACCGATGACTTGTCTTACCTGAGAAGGCTATAAGAATCATCTTGCATTTTTGTACCCATAATTTTTGTATAATTTTTGGTACCAAGATTGGGGTAGGATAGGCAAATGCCCACAACCCCTCCTAACTGACTAACAAGAAGTTCTGCAGCCCAAACTTCTGGGTCTGGAACTGGAGAGATGAAGGCGTTGTGTGTAAACTTCTGATTCCACCTTGTGGCAAATAGATCAAACATCTGACACCCCCAAAGTGCATAGACCCAAATAAAGACTGATTGATGGAGAAACTAATCTGTGTGAATGGCCTGACCTTTACTGGTTAGAGTGTTGGCCAATATATTGAGCTTGCTGGGAATGTGTCCGATTCATACATTGATATGGAGGTTGTCACACGAATAGAGTCACTGTATAATCAGAACACACAGGTCAGGTGATTTAGTGCCCTGCTGTTTGAGGAGGTATGGGTGCCTCCAAGCTTGGTTAGACTGTTGTCTCCTGGCACTGGGCTGGGATTGTATATTGTACATTTAACTGAAAATATCCACTGTCCCTAGTCTGCTTATTGTCTATCCACAATGTTGGGGTTTATTGTTTCAAAATGCCTGTGTGGGTTGAGAGGTGAACTGAAGGGGCAGTTCCTGAGACCAGTCTCCAAACTTATCTATTTTTTCCTCCAAAGAATAATGGCGAGCCAAACAGTGTCATCCATAAAAATAGGGTATGATGAGGCTTGAGTGATGTGGACCAGAGACATGCAGCATCACATTATATCAGGTCTACATTGGCCAAAGCAGTCAATGCACTAGCCATGGAATGGTGAGCTGCCCAGTTAATGACACCTCCCAAGTGTGGTCATTGCCAGACTGTTCTGCAATTCGGAAAATTGCTAAAGAGGCCAAATCTAACACTGAAGACATAGTGAAAAGGTTCTGGACTAACTTTGATGTGACATGGAAGACATTTTTGTTCACTTTATAAAACAGTGGAGCTGACATATGAACTGACAGTGCTCAAAGAAAATATGTTTTAGACACAGGCTCAGGGCTGGTGACTTAAAAAAATCACAAGCTTTAACTGAAATTCCACAAACCCAGACAACTATTTCCATATGTCCAAAATGTCCCTCTTTTAATATTTTTTGTCTCACAAAGTTGCAATTCAAAGATAAATTCAATATGGGGGGGGGGTCTGAAGGTAAAGCATGTGTCATCAGTGTTCATCACTACACTTCCTGGAGACTGGATGGTACCAGTGTTCATACTTCTCTGCTGGATTCTCTGAGTAAATCTTGACTTATGTCAATGTGCAGTTTGCAGTATGTGCAAAGAATTCATTGCCTCTTCCCACCTTATTTATTTTTCTGGCATGCTTCACAAAATAAAACTCTGGCAAGTCAATCAGTTCTTAAATCTATTTCTGTTGGGATTTGATGATACTATTAACAGCTAATTGCTTCCTAAATTGGCTTCAAAATGAATCACATTTGAATAATATTCTGACAACTGAAATGTTCATGCTTTGCATTTTATATATGCCGTAAAATCCAACTTCAAAGAAACATTGCCCATGTTCACAAATTTGTCAAAAACCTATAATAGATATGGCTTAAACATTTTCATTCAAAGCAATGACACATAATAACTTTTGTTCTCCTACACATATCTAGCATCTATTTGATTTACATATATTTATTTTAGGATAATCAGTGATAAGATTTTCAAGGAGGCTAAAGTTGCTCTCATATTGGACATCAGATCAGCACAATATTATTTAAGACTAAGTAGACACCATATGAAGTCTACCTGTGTAAACCCCATGCTGATACAACTTTTGATTCAGGTGGATTAGCAGTACAAAAAACTATCAAGACAGCAGCTATTCTGGTCATACTGGATGTCAGAATACCAATATCTTCATTTAGAGCCAACTAGATGTCATTAATATGTTGTTTAGTGAAACCTCATATTGGTATGACCATCATTTAAGTGGCATAATGATAACATGATTTTCAAGATGGCATCAGTGATAGACATATTGGAAGTTTGGCCAGCACCATATTTTTTTAGGATCAACCTAGACATCATAAGTTAAATCTTTGGTGAAATCTCCATGATGATACGACTTTCTGTTCTGCAGGAATAGTGATAAAAAGATTTTCAAGATGTCTGCCATGGTGGTCATATTGAAAATCAGATCAGCACCATTTTCATAAGGACCAAGTAGATAAAGTCTTTTGGTAAAATGTCATATTGGATATCTGCAGAAAAAACATTTTCTTTTAGGACCAACCAGATGTCATAAGAATTCTGTTGAAAACCACCAAGTCAATATGATGACAAGATTTTCAAGATGGCTGTGATGGTATCCATAATAAATGTCAGATTGGCACCAGTTTTATTTATAGGTAACTAAACACTGTAACAAGTCTTTCAGTGAAAACCCCCAGGTTCATATAACCATCTCATCAGGAGACAAAGTGATAACTGTAATTTCAAGATGACTGTTGTGGTGGCTACATTAGTTGTCTGAACAGCACCATTATTATTGCGCTCCAATAACTAGACCATGTGATGAATGTGTGTATTTTCATGGCAATCCTCCAACTGGGTTAGAAGGGGTAGCAAAAAAAAATTGTGCTAAAGAACATGATGGGACAAGAGACAATCTGTAAACTATTCTGAGCTAAAAAAAATGATCAAAACAACTACTTAACCTATTCATTACATAAAAATTGATCATATCTACTTAACCAATTCATAACATAAAAAAGTAAGCAAAATCCAAAAGGCCAAAAGAATATAAAATTAGATTATATATTATTTAACTGTAGAGATTGTTGGATTTTTAGCTCATTATCTCTGTTAAGATATTTGAGTATCAACTTGTTTATTTAGCTGAGTAGCTTTGTTTTAGTGTTTATTTACCAGTGTTGATGTATTGGATATTCTATCCATCAATGTAGAGAAACCTTGCTCTAATGTGTCAATTGTGTGTTGCCTGGGATCTGATGAAGGAAAGCTCGTCCTCAGATTGTAGAGAGAATCTCTTATTACACTCAAATCATCTGATCCCACCTGCAAGACAGAAATGGTATCTATCAATTTTTTGCTCAATAAATATTCTGCTGAGGGAAACTCTCACCACAATCAGATAAATCTCCAAAAACCTGCAACAGAGAGACTGTATCTATTGACTGTTGAATGATAATATAGTTATAGCTGAATTATTTTACTGAGATGGGCAAAATAAAAAAAATTCCGTACAATTTACTGACAAAAAATTGGACCCAAATCACTTTGAATCTATCAATTTCTAGACTATTTTTTAAACAGGCACGTGAAAAAGTTAAGGTAAACATAACCATGAAACAATTTTGCATTATGGGAATGTATGTTTATAATGAATTATGTTTCTTTAATAGTACTTACCCACTAATAATATGTTAGGAGTATATACAATACTTTGAAAACCCAACCTTCCAAAGCTCAAAAGATATTAGGCATGTTTTCTGACTTGTTTTAGCAACAAGTGCTTAAAACTCTCTGCCCACCAAAGAGGATTTCAAACAAGAGTCTTCCCTTAAATAGAGGACTTGCACTCAAACCCCATGAATAATGGAGTGGATGTGCATGCTCTTCCAATGGTGTAACTGCAGAGATGGTTTGGGGATAGTGTGCCTCCATTATTTTTAGGTAAGTAATATCAAAGAAAACATCTGACTACAAATGCATTACTTGATCATAAATAGAAGAAAAGGAGGAGGAAGGTAGGAGGTAGCATCCTACTACCCCCAAAATTGTCACTATTTCTGGTCTCCTAATATATGCAAAACCAAAACTGCTTCAAGTTGTGTGAGATATAAGCTAGCGTATATGCCAACTCCAAGAGATGTTTAAGCATAATTTTTGCTAATATAAGTGGCAAAAATGTGTAATCTGAGCATAATAAGCATAATCTATATATTATTGATACTAACATTAGTATCCCTGCTTTGTTGAGCCTACAACATTGTAGCTAATATATTACATGCAATAATTACAGTAAATTGTAAGGAAAATGTAATTTACTTTTACTACAAACCTGCAGGTCAAAATACCTGGTACAAATGAGCAAAATCCAACACTCACTTAAACTAGTCTATAACTTTTGCTGAATAAATGTGAAGTCCACAGACTATGTTCACAATCTGATTATTGTACTGCATCAAACTCACATTCTTTGGGTTATTGCATCATCCTCATATTCTTCAGGTTGTTGCATCATTCTCATATACTTTAGATTATTGCATCAATCTCACATTCTTTGCGTTATTACATCACTCTTGTATTCTTTGCATTATTGCATCCCTCTCATATTCTTTGAGTTATAGGATCACTCATATTCTTTGGGTCAGCACATGATTCACGCATGGATGTAGATGGGGAGAAACTCTGCACTCTGGCAAATCTAGTTGAAGCAAAGTAAGCCATGTCATTTCAAACCTGCTACATGAACTGGGATGGTAGTTTGTTGCACTAGCGATAAAAGTCCAACCAAGTCAAACTGAGCCCTTTGGGATAAAAAATTTCACAGGTGAACTCTAGAGAATGTCTTCTCTGACTTCCATCCTGTGGCTTGGATAATGTCAGTTTGGCAGCATCTGTGTTCAAATGCTATGCTAGTTGTGGTCTACTCATGAGTACATATGTGTAACAACTTGATTTGATCGTGGGTTACTTCCTTGTAGATTAAGCTGGTAATATGTTGCCTCCAGGATGGCAGAACCTGTGTGAGAAGTACTGTCCCTTCCTTTCATGGTAAGAGCAAGGAAGATCTTCCTTTTCTGATCCCCTCAGTTTCACGTTTGGTAAAATTTCTAAGCTCAATGGAGTCCTAGAATTGAACCTTGGGTCAAAAGTCCCAAAAGAAAACTGGTTTCCAGACAAAAGACTGATTACTCATGAGGA
>QKMX01364400.1:20746-36697 GCA_003401595.1 Venustaconcha ellipsiformis | reverse complement strand
TGTGTGTGTGTGTGTGTGTGTGTGTGTGTGTGTCTGTTTCAACAGAAAGCACAGGAAACATCTGTACAAAACAAAAAGTAGATGACTAACAAAAATGTAGAGTGACACCATACTCAGAATGGCATATGCAGTAGCTAAGTCTATAGCACATGTGCCTTGTAATCCAAGGATTGTGTCCTTCAATACTTACCCAAGCCAGCCTAGTTTGGTTGTTTCAGTGTGTCACTGGTAAATACGCTTGAATCCCATTTTCTTCATATGATATAGGCAATAATGATTTCAAAATGCCATTAAAACCAACAAATCCACAAAGTCCCTTAAAAATGAAAACAACTTTGTAATGGACATGATGTAACACAAAACAACAAGCTCTGATGGGATGGACAGATGGACATGGGTGACATTGAATGTCTCCTGCACAGAATATGTTTGAGGCTCCAAAATAGGGATATAAGTGTGGACTATACAATGTTTATTACCAACAAAATAATTTGTCAATAACATCTATATAAGAAGTGAGTGCTGTAAAACTTACTCTTTGTGGAACTGTTTCTAAGGAGTGTTTCAGAAAAAGGAATGGAAATCAGAATGCAGTTATTTCTCATTACATAAGACCATAGCCAAGACAATGTTAACTTCTCTTAAAATACGCATCAACAAATGATGCCTGACCATCTGTTTCTTTAAAGCTGCAGAAAACTAAGCTTTAACACGTCAGACACACATAATTAACAATGCAGATGGCTGATAAAGTGTATCTTGGTGAAGTGCTTCATCTCAAAGTTAAATCTTTTCCAACCATGGGTATAGACGTTTTAGCATGTAATCCAGACTAACCCGATTATTCTCTGTTGACCAATCCAATTAAAGTGGACTTTGGGGTCTTTGAGAAACATGCCATCTGCTCCCTCCCCACCAGTTTTATTTTCAGACAGCCCAATGAATATTCAATGCAAGATTTACAGTCATACTGCTATTTTGCCTGCAGTGTGGTAGTGATGTCTAGCAGTGGAACATGATACTGTAGTTATGTAGCATCATGTCCCACCAGGTCACATTATCCTGGCACCAGTTCTAACCAGTTCAAACACTAACTTCTTCATGCTGATCACCTAGCGAGGCTGCTGCTAGTACCATAGTTAAAAGTTTTTGGTATGACTTGGCCAGGGTGTGAACCTATGTCCTCCCAAATCCAAGGCTGATGCTCTAACCACTTAGGCCACCAAAGCAATCCAATACAAGATTGAACTGACAGGTTAATTTGGTTGAACTAGAATCAGCGACTATATTCAGTGCCTCACCTGGCTACAGAGCATACAAACAGCAGTACACTCTCTGAAGTCTGGGATCGTGTGAATGTCTTGTACTGTCCGTAGGTAGCATTTGTTAAATCTTCCATCATGGCTCCCATAGCTTTTGTTACTGATGCAGATCTCTTAAAAAGAAAAAAATGTTTTATTGAAAATGATTCTGGGATATTAACTGGACTTCTAAAATGTGATGAAAAAGGTCTTCATTCTGATGATACTCTATAATAACCATTCTGCAAGAAGAATGTACCATTTATTGGAGAGCAAAATTCTAAAATTAACACCCAAAAATTGTTATATTGCAACCTTGAGAAATTTGAATGAGTTACTTTTACAGAGACTAATGACTACTACATACCAGACATTCAAAGGAATAGGAAATATAGATAGAAAACAATAGATGAGTCAAGAGATAAATAAAATGTCAGGCAAATATGGACTGAAAAAGACAGACCAAAGAGGAATTCAACAAAAACTGTGGCATGAGAAAAGCAACTACAAATGGTTATGCCACATATTTTAATTATTACTCTTTGGCTTGGAAATGAAATTTAATTTCATGGCCAATTGTGTATATTTTGACCACTGCCAAATCATTGTTGGTTTTTCAGAATTCCTAAAGTTAATATCAACAAAATGTTTTGATTAAATTTTTCTTACTGGTGTGATTGGCCTCTTGACCATCATTTCAGCAATGTCCAGTACCATCTGAGTGTGGTCACGTGAAACCGGTTTAGTGAGGGTGAACTTGTTCTCCTCTGGTAATATGGGGACCACTGAGTTGGCCAGCTGGAGACAGAGTGGACAGGAGTACTCTCCCTTGCTCACCTGCAGATTCTGAGTGTTATGTGCAGTCTGTAATATTCAAGAATAGTACATTTAGTTTTATTCTATGTTTTAAGAGGATTCTTCTTTAAGTTCACTGCTTATAAATAAGAAATACTCACTATTGCTCAGAAGTTGCTATAATATAATCTCTGAGGTGCAGAAAACTGCAAGCAATTGGGACAACACAGACATGGTTGAATTACCATATAGTGTTTTTTTTGCAACTGTCAGACCCAGGAATCTAACACATAAACAGGGTGATGTAAAGCTAAATGCATTACCTCTGTTATCCAGGCCATGAAATATGACAATAATCAGAAGAATATACTGTAACACTGATCTGTATATTGCACATACTATTTGTTTTCTTCTGTTAGTGGCTTGTTTGTGGGGAGAGACTAAGTACATGTTTATTTTTATAAAAAATTCCCTCCAAGATATACTGCAAAGTAGTAAGAAACAAACTCAAGGAGTTTTTGCTGAAAGTTAGGGCTTAATCTAAATGGTAGCAAAATGTGGAGAAATGGTAACTGAAATTTTAAAGAACTTGCATTTCTGTCTGACTGCTAAATTTTCCAATGATGTTTCACAAATTTTTACTAGAATCACTAATGTGTTTAAGTTTAGAACAATACACAAGCATAATTCCAAAAAGCAAAAAGCAAACTCTATTTTGGCACTGATTCCTTTACTGTAAAATACAGTGTGCTGTTTAGTGTTAAGTCCTATACTGTGCCTATGCATGTAGCTACTGATAATACAAGTGGACTGGAGTACTCATCCTAGACTAGTAATACACTCTGAGTTCTTTCATATAATGGGAACAGAGATGGATAGTGTTCTCATAAGCCACAAGTAATCTGCTCAAGACTTCAGTCTCCTTTTCGCCTTCCCTTTATTTCAAATTTTAAGCCAAGGACGTGCAAGTATTTAACAAATACTTACTCTGAGGGACGTCATGTAGGAACTGTGGCAGTCCAGGTGGAGGTAGTGACCACAGGTCTGAACCAAGACTCCTCCCTCCCAGCCAATGTTTACGGACATCTGACAGGAACCCTGTGTGGATTGCAATTATAAGTATTATGAATTCATTTATTTTCATGGGTATTTTTTGTGCTTTTAGTGAAAAAATTGGCTTTTTTGTTCATGCTAAATTTCATGGACTGGGAAGCAGGTCTTATTATTTGTACAAAGAAATTATGGTCAGCAGAGTTGGTCTGCTGGGTCTTTTAATTTTGTCATTTGAAGCAAAAATAGAATCAACAAAAACTGAATCGGTATGGAAAAGACCCCATCAATTAACTGGCTGATTTATATTTAACAGTGTGTCAGTACATGAAAGGCTATTCCATGCCAGAGTAAAAGGTGTTAGTGCTTTAACTTTCCACAACAAACACACACACACACCATGGCTGCCAAAATCAAGATGGTCTGAGTAGGATTTGATACTGCAACCCACTGGCTGTGAGTCAACATATTTACCACTTGCCCACTACAGCTCCCTTACGATACAACCAGAAACTGGCATGTGAAAATAGGTAAAGGAACAAAGAACAGATATCTTTGGGAGAAATTGGGTACAAAATATGTCAATATACATGTACTATATAAAAGTAGGCTTGTAGATGGTTAGATATGAAGGATGAGAATGTATTGAAGGAGCTTCTGATAAAACACTTCCTCTACAAATTAAATTTTATAATATTAAAAAATTACAGACCTAATTAATTTAAAACTTCAAAGGAAACTGTGATGTGTACTTCCTTCTTATAAATATGAGGTGCCACTTTTATTTCTATTCTAATGGCTGCTACAAAAGGATTTTATATATTCATGTGATTTATTCATTTTTTTTATTCTTTTGAATTTCTTATATCTTAAAATGTCTGATTTGAATCATACTAAAATTTACTGTACATAGATTACATAAACACTTCACTTTTCAGATACACTCATACTGTACATAGATTACATAATATATAACAATCCACTATCAAATACTCCTGAAACTGTAAAAAGATTACATAATATATAACACTCCAGTTTTCAGACACCCCTTGAATAACATATAACACTCGACTTTTCAGATACCCCTCATACTGTACAAAGGTTACATATAAAATACTCAACTTTCAAATCCCCATCAAACTGTTTGAAGATTACATATAAAACAATCCACTTACAAATACCCCTCAAACTGTACAAAGATTACATATATAACACTCCATTTTTGAAATACCCCTCATACTGTACAATGATTACATATAAAACACTCCACTTTCAAATAACTATTGTACTGTACAAAAAAATAAATTTATAATACTCCACTTTCAAATAATCCTTGTACTATGCAATTATTTCATTTTTAGCACTCCACTTTTTTTAAAATACCTCTCATATTGAAGAAAGATTATATAGGGAGCAATGTCATTTAATATGTATTTTTCTATTTCTTCTGAACACACACATTTCTATTCCTGTAAGATGACACACATTGTGTTTTGTATTCTGAATCAAAATAATTGTGATGGTATGGTACTTAAAAAGTGACACAGAAGATGATATAAATTAAAGGTGATTAGTTGAGACAAGAATACATATTCTCATACTTCTTCAAAATGTCTCAGCAGGGAATCCAGTCTCTTTGTCTGGATGTTGGCACATGTGCTGTAACGGTTTCTTTGCTTGTCACTTAAAGACAGTAATCTTCTCAGATCTGTCTGAGGTCTATGGCCCAGCACTGGAACAGAAAATAAGTAGGAATAAGAACATTCATTACTGCAAAATACAGTACAACTTTCCTGAAGCAGGCACCTTTTGGACTGATAAACTTTTATGTGGACTTTTCAGAATTTAAACATTTTTAGTTAGCATTCTGGTAAGTAATGGCAATATGAATTCAGTGTTGTTAAGTAATATTGTCATTCACAGCATACAGAGTATGAAGGGAATAAGGAATAATAAAGTTGATCTGAAAGTAAACATAATCTGGAAATTTTATACACTGATACGCTTGCTTCCTAAATGACGGAGTGGAATTAATTTGTTATTTGAAAGGTTTTTTTTTTAAATTTAAAATATAACCATGCCAAAGTTGTCATTGAATTATATACACAAAGCTACCATCTTAAAATATTTTAATGCCAATATAGTTCAAGTCTTGTTGCTTTTACTCACTTGGTTGACTGACAATATTCCTGAGGAATGAACTCACCTCATGTTTCTTGTTCATGATTTCACCATATGTATGGATATAGTGTTAATTTTTATACTTAAAGCTACACTGTATAAATGGAATCCATCATCATCCCATAAGCAATCTCTCAGCTGAAGAATTATATAATAGTAGTACATTTTTTTTCCTTTCCACCACATTGTCTTTGATAGAATAGACAAGTTTCTGAATTTATCACAAATTTCCATTATGTCAGTCAAATTGCATATAACAAAATGCTATCAGATTTAATCTAGACAACTTGAATCAATTATGTATGTTGTACACATTGTAAATGAAGAAAAGGGTTCTAGCTTTCATAATCCCATGTAATTATCCTTGCTGCAGATAGTTTTTAAGTATGAATTTTGCTCTATTGTAATCCCATTTAGTTGTCCTTAATGAAGAACAGTTTTAATGTGTAACCAATTATTTTCATTTATTTGCATACAACAATGCCTTGTTATCTTTGTGCTAAAACTTGCTAGAATTTATTGTTTATTGCTAATGTGTATAGTTAATGGGGCAAACTTTTTTGCACACAAGTGTATAGTTAACTGGGCAACCGTGTTATTTGCAGACCCTTTGCATAGGTTACTGCCCTTTGACTATTTGAAATAGAATAAGACGATTTTTGTCTTTTAGTATAGTTAACTGGGCAACCATGTTATTTGCAGACCCTTTGCATAGGTTACTGCCCTTTGACTATTTGAAATAGAATAAGACGAGTTTTGTCTTTTAGTAGGGCTGGATTCACAAGATAGCAGGCCAATATTCCTAACATAATGTGATTGCAAACATTTGAAGGAGAAATATGATTGTTTAGCTATGTGTGTCAAGAGATGCATATGTCTAAATAGGACTGGACTCATTTCCATACATACATAAAAGTTAACTATATAGATCCATATCATAACTGGTCTTTGTCTTTTCACTAAATGAAATCCATGCAGTCTATCCTTTTGGCAATCAAAATTAATCTTTATGTTACAGGTCAATTACAACGATATCTGGGTAATAAAGAAAGATAATAAGTCAGCAGCATGGAATTATCTACTTTACTTGTTAAATAAACTGGTTTCATGATCTCAAACAATTTTACAGATCGGCTTCTTGGATCCTGACAGTATGAAGAACTTGCAGGTGCAAAACTCTAATATTTCCATTCGCAGCTTTGCCACTTGTTTAAATATCTACCCTCAGAAGTATATTATTCACTCAATACAAGCAAATATTGTCAAAGTATCTCTCAATTTCTCAATGCAATGATAGTACAATTACATGGTGGTAAATCTACAATTATAGCACTAAATGGGCACACATAGAGTGATTCTCATCTAGAATGTAGGGCTTTAGGTGTCTGACTGGGTCTATTAAGTGCATGTCTTTACAGATCATTCACATATTTCATCCAAGTGTGTTTGAGTCATGACCAATGTGGGTATGCAAGAAAGCTAGCTTCCCATGGGTTGGTGGTTCTTTTGGGTTCTTCCTTCACCAAATATACTGCCTGATATGTACAGCCAATCATGTGCTGAAAAATGGCTGTAAACCTGACACCATCAAACCAAACATCTATAGTCTATATGTCAATAAATGTTTGCTTTGTAAAACAGACTGAGCTTGCTATCAGCTGTAAGTAATGGTCACTTATCACTATTCTGAGTCAATACTCATAACTGTTAGATGGACAATTCATCAAATGGACATCATGCACTTCCGGTTTGATTCCTGATGTAAACATGCAACTGTTTAATGTGTTGACTCAATAGTAACTGACAAAGATTTCAACATCTGCCAATTGTTTTTCTACATCTGTCTGTTACATCCATTGAATAACAAATGAAAGGTTATGCCAACTACCAAATCATATGCTTATATTCTTTTTAAGTGTCTAAGCACAGAACAACAATGGTTTGATAAAAAGCTAATAATGAAATTTGTATCAAATGACAGTGTCCTTCAAAAGATACATAAATAAATTAATTATATGAAATGCATCTTAAATTAATTTTCTTCATAATTTCAACAAAGCCTGAAATTCTGGAAATGCTTTAATTTTGCTCTGAAAAGGGCTGATAGATACTTTTCACAAATATGGAAAGTGTCGAAATACAAAAAATTAACTTGGAGAAAATACTTTTAATGATATATTATGTAAATGTCATATCACATGAAAATGATAAAAATAAAATAAATAAGCATATTGTTCTGTAAAAAAAAGAAGAAATATGAATCTCATATACTACTGGATCATCAAAATTTGACCTGAAAAACATGAAGGGACTACTGATCCCAAATTCCTGAATCCCAGATTGAACCCTGCAACTAGGACAACAAAACAAAACTGTTCCTCAAAATGACTAATATGAGAGTGGCAACTTTTGTATTTTGAACCAACCACATATCTCATTATATGAAGAACTAATCAGACATTACATGAACTCTTGTAGTAAAACTTCATGCTGATATGACTATGCACTAAAAGGAGTTGTGGCCTGCCGTAATGGCTATATTGGATGTCCAAGCAGCACAATTTTCTGTTAGTTCGAACAAAACATAATAAGATTTTTTTGGTGAAAACTCCATTTTGATAAGACTTTCCACTTGTAAAGAGCAACAAAACACGATTTTCAGATGACTGATGCTGTGACAATACTGCATGTCAAATCAGTGCCATTTTCATTTAAGACACACCAGACATCTAAAGATGTCTTTAAGTGAAAATCCCATGCTGATGTGACCATACACTCCGGATGAGTAGAGATAACAAAAGTTTCAAAATGGCTGCTGTGGTGGCATACTGGCTGTCCAAGCAGCAGTATTTTCATTTAAGACCAACTAAACATTATAAGTCTATTAATGTTGTTATGACTTTCTGTTCAGTTACAATAACAATTTTCAAGATGGCTACAGTGGAATCCATATTCAATGTCCAAATGGCATACTGGACCAGGAAGAAATCTTAAGAAGTCATTTGGTGAAAATCACATGCCAATATGACTTTCTGTTCAGGACGAGTAGCAATAACAGGATTTTCATGATTTTCACTGTGTATGGCCTCATTTACTGTTTAAATTTACTTAAGTTATTATGATGTAAAATCATATCAGAAGCCCATAAAGCAAGAATATATTTTTTGAACTTCAATATGTACATGAAACAATACTGTATTAACATACAAGAAAATCATAGATACATTCTGATTAACCATCAAAAAACTTTTAACACTTCCATTAAAAATGTATATACAAAATTTCTTTATTTCTAACTGAAGACTCACCACTTGTTGCTTGTAACAAAACTACCAATCCAAAAGTTTTCTCAGGAGTGGAGGGAGCACTCTGGCCACAGATGACACAATCATACATTTCCTCTGCAACACTGCCTTTACAGCCTTCTTCAGACTCACCAGAGGCACTGGTACTTGCATAAGGATCAGCATCAGCAGCTGCTAGGATATAAATCTTAAGGTAAACAAGAGTCCCTCAAAGTGACTTATGCTCTACTCTACCTGGCAAAAAACAAGAGAATTTCCAGAAAATCAAGGTAAGATCATTTGCTGTTTTTTATTGTTGAGTGTTGAAACCATCTCTGATGCTCTTTAGCGATGGCAAGATTTTCAATATGGCTGCAAAAGATGGCCATAGTATATGGAAGATTTGCAATTTTTTCATTTTTGGACCAACTAGACACTATACAAGGTCTTCTGATAAAACCCATGTTGGTTATAACCATCTAAGGTGAAGTGATAAAAACCTTTAACAAATAGATGGACATCTTTGCTAGCTACGGTTCCGTTGTTTATTTTAATTTGTTCTAGCAATATCTATTGGATTTCATTAGTTGCCTCCCTTAGTATGAAATGCCAGTTAA
This sequence comes from Venustaconcha ellipsiformis, assembly GCA_003401595.1. NCBI lineage: Eukaryota > Metazoa > Mollusca > Bivalvia > Unionida > Unionidae > Venustaconcha > Venustaconcha ellipsiformis. The sequence continues at coordinate 27,469 of QKMX01364400.1, read as the reverse complement.
CCAACAGTGTGTAACATTGGTGCATTGTATATCAGCCAAAAATGGTAGAGGCAATTAACTTTAAAAGGATGCTTTGYAAATTTAGCAATGAAATTGTGACTACGTACGGGTGTATTTGAGTGAAAGGTATTTGTACAAACACAGAAATTGCTTGCTTTTTGAGTCCATTCAAGTTGTGTGCTCCCCTTGTCTTGATCATGTTGGAACAGTGTTCAAATTTGAACAACATAATTTGATTGGATGTGGTGGCTTGAAATTCACAGACCCAAAGGATAGAAATGTCTGCTTGATCCATCAAAGTGTAGATAGAGTTAACATATCAAAACCTTATCTAACGAAGATGACAGACGGTTGGATTAGGGACAAAATGGCTATCCCAATTGCTCTTCTACTAAAATAAATATAATGAAGCAAATGCAAAGGAAGGGGTGGTTAGGGGGAATGAGCGGCATTATCCAATATGAGTATCAGTATATGTCACCTACCCACTATTAGAATCATATACAGAACTCACGATTTTACCCTTAGATATTTTTTACAATTATCTAATCAACTTCTTATATCTAGAATTTGCAACACCTTGTTTTTAAGTTCTAAATGCAACAATTTTAAATATATAGAAAATGCTTTTTCAATTATCCTGACTCACTGGGGGTAAAGAAATTTACCTGAAGAATTTGTGATTTTAATCATAATTAGAAAGTACCAAACTAACCATGCGTAAACTCAACATATGTACTGTCCATGTGCTAATGTACATCACTCAGTATTTTGAAGTTCTTCTTTAAATGGTATTAAATGAGTCGAAAAGCACATGTAGTAAGTGGCATATTGTGTTATTCAAAGTTCCATAAAGTTTATGTCAAATAAACACCGAGTTTCTCTTTATTAGATAATGCTAAGAACTTTGCATTAAACAGAGTGCTACATATATTATGAGGCATTGATGTGTTTCACACCAGACTGTGCAGAACCTCTTTTACGACATGATGTCATGAAACTTCTAAGTAAATATTATATCATGCACTTATATTATATTATGTCTACAGTTTTGCACCTAGCATTCTTTGGGCAAGGGACAATGTGTCGCTCTGACCCACAATTATAGGGACACACAAAATTTTAAAGGGACAAGACAATCATTGTGGGAGATCTTGAATTTTGTAATAAAAAACTCCAAATACATACAAACTTTCTGTAGCATACAGATCTTTAAGTTTAGACAATGTAAAACTACCACCTTGTTTATTCAGTTATTGAAACAATCTTCTTTCTTTCTCTGCTCTCCAAAGCCAAAGAGCAGGTAAGATACAACAATCCTCAACTCTTGTTTCATTTTAAGAGATCTTATTTAAACACTTCATTCTGTCTCTCAATAATCTCTTGCATTTCATTATCGTTGTGCCATTTTATGTGCTAAATCTATGTTCACATGTAACCATTTGGAGTGGAAAGACCTAATCAAGCTGTAATAACTTTCAGAGATTTGGCAAGTTTGAAGCATGATCAACATTCTCCATAGGGCTCAAAAACTGTACTTGGGATAGATACAAACTCTACTTCTTTCACAAGCTTCCATTCTTCAAAGGCCAATTTGGCATCCAGTACTGGCTGATACTGAAATTATCCTACTGTTTTCACAGAACCATATTAATCAAGAATCTTCTGAATTTTATTATTGCCATGTGAAACTAAAACATCATGTGAAACAAAATTAGATGTCTCACATTGATAATGCTTTCCTAGCCCAAGTTTCCTCAGACATATCCCATCCCATTTTGATATATGACATTTATGTTGGGGTGTAGGGTCAGAGTAAATTGCCCATCAAAAAATTGGAATTCACTGTCAGCGTGGGGTAGCCATTTACCATCATGCCTAGAAAATGTAAATTCAATTACATAGTCGATGAATCGATAGGAAAATTCATGCATGAAATTGATAGGAAAATTCGATAGGAAAATATTTTCTGAGAAATTGCAAGTATTCAAACTGTTATATCTATAATCCACTGGCAGATAAGATGAAAGTACAGCAATGAAATCTGACCTGATGCACACTTTGCATTGTTACACTAATCTTGCAAACTACATGTCCATGACATGAGAGGTCCAAGAATCACATGATATCAATAATAACCCTTTTCAAATTTTATTGTACAAAAATTTGAAAATATAAAATGAAAGTCACATACTGTTTGTAAATGAAGGTCGGGTTTAAAATTCAATCTTTTCAAGTCTGTTCTAAAATCCATTACTGTATTTATCTATCCTATATACAGTGCACCCAACAGAAAACAACACAGACCATCTTCTGCCAACAGGCAGTATACCAACAGATCCAGTTTTATCTGTTCATCTTAAATACAATTTTAAGCAATAAGCATAAACCCTGATCTGTTCATGTGAACTTCATATGCCATAAACTGCTGAAGCAAACATCACAGAGCACGATCTGATCATGTGAACATCATAAAGTCAGATCTGTTGACATCAACAGCATTAAGCCTGAATGGATGATGTCAACAGCATAAACATACTGATATAAACAGCACAAAGTCCGATATACTGAAATGAACAGTACAGACCCTGATTTGCTGAAGTGAACAGCATAAAGCCTGATTTGTTAAAGAGAATAGCATAAAGTCTGATATGCTGATGTCAACAGCATTAAGCTTCATTGGTTGATGTTAACACCATAAACATACTGATATAAACAGCATAAAGTCTGATATATTGAATTGAACAGCACAGACCCTGAATCTGATGAAATGAACAGCACAGACCCTGATCTGCTTAAGTGTGAAAAGCACAGACACTGATCTACAGTGAACAGCATAAACCCTGATATGTAGAAGTGAACTGCATCAAGTCTGGCACACTGATATAAACAGCATGGTCTGATATATTGAAGTGAACAGCATAGACCCTGATTTGTTGAAGTGAACAACATAAAGACAGATTTGTTGAAGTGAACAGCATAAAGACTGATTTGTTAAAGTGAATATACAACCATATATATTGAGGTGAACTGCATACCGCCTTATCTGCTGAAGTGAACAAAATACAGCATTATCTGTTGAAGTGAACAGCATACAGTATTATCTGTTGAAGTGAACAGCATAAAACCTGATTTCCTGAACATTAACCCTAATATGTTGATGTGAACAGCATAACGCCTGATCTCCCAAAGTAAACAAAATTAACCCTGATTGTGAACAACATCAATCCTGATATGCTGATGTGGACAGAACAGACTGTTCAAATAAACATCAAAGATCTTGGTCCATTCAAGTGAACAGTATATACTAGTCTGTTGATATGAACAGCATAGCCTCTATCTTCTGCACTAAACAACACTGACAACGATCAAACAGCTTTAACTTTAATCTGATCTGTTTGGAAAGAATATACCTAGATCTAACATCAACATCATAGAACCAGATCTGATCAAGTGAACAATATAGACATAGATCTGTTCAACTAAACAGAATAGATCCTTATCTGTTAAAGCGAGCTGCATTGACCGTAACATGTTCAAGTAAACAACATAAACTCTGATCTGTTGAAGTGAACAGAATAAATCCAGATCAATTGACCAGCACAAACTCTGATCTGTTAAAGTAAACTGAACAGACCCAGACCTGATTAAGTGATCATACAGACCATGGCAGTTTTATATTTGTGCTGTTCACAGCTTGGAGCACTGTATACAGGATAAGAGGTTAATTTCTTTTCAATTTGACAGGTGGCCTTTCTTAGGGTGAGTTATAACAAGAGGGAGAAGGACTCATTCTATGTCTTCTTATTAGAATTGCTGAGAGACAAAACCTAACAGATTGAACAAAAAAAGCAATTTAAACTCATCTGAAGCATACCCTCTGTCTCCATGGCTTGTTCCATGAAAGCTTTCTGCTTGGATGCAAAATCTGCCATGAGCTTTTGCTGTCTCTCACGAGCTTTTTTCCTCCTGGAAAATGTGAATTTAAATTCATTGCTTGCTAAACGATTCTAGTTCTTACAACTATTACCTCAAAAAATTTTTAAAAAAAGACAATCTATTTAAACTACAGCAATATATATTTGTTTTATTAGCAATGGTTTACATCAGGGGATAATTCTGCTAATTAATTAGGGAAGCCTGGTGGCCTCAATTTCCACACATGGAAAGATCATTTTTACTTGAACTATCATAATAAAAAAACTATTTAGTCTTTAATGCCTGAATTTTTCCCTTATTCCGTTCATATCCATAACATGTATTACTAGCTCAGAACCACAAGTGAACTTTTTCCATACCAGAAGTCTAATTAATGCTTTTATGGATTTCTAATTCAAACTCTTCATGACATTCTAATTCATGCTTTTTGCAACATCTAATTTATGTTTTATATGCCATTCTAATTCATGCTTTTTGCAACTTCTACTTAATAATTTATATGATATTCTAATACATGTTTTTAACATTCTAACTCATGTTTTTTAATGACATTCCAATTCTTTTCTTCATGATACAGAATTCTAATTCATGCTTCTTATGACATTATAATTCATGTTTTTATGACATTCTAATTCATGTTTTCATGATATTCGTTTTTATGACATTCTAACTCATGTTTCTTATAACATTCTAACTCATGCTTTTTATGACATTCTAATTCATGTTTTCATGATATTCAAATTCAGGGTTGTTCCATTAAGAAATACCTGGGACCCAAGGAAGGAACTTTTAATGTCATGTACTCACCAATAGATGCAATTTTCTGGTCATGATTTTTACAACATTCTAATTCATGTTTTCACAACATTTCCAATTCATGCTTTTATGACATTCTATTCATGTTTTTATGACATACTAATTCATGTTTTTTATCAGACATTCAAATTCATGCTTTTTATTACAACATTCTAATTCATGTTTTTATGACATACTAATTCATGTTTTTATGACAATCCAATTCATGTTTTTACGATTTAATTAAAAATTTTGACACTCTATTTCACATTTTTATGACATTCTAGTTTATGCCTTTATGACATTCTAATTCAAGTTTTTACATTTTAATTCTTGTTTATCATGATATTCTAATTCATTTTTGACATTCTCATTTATTAAATAATGTTTCTATTACATTCTAATTCATGTTTTTAAGACATTCTAATTAATGTTTTTATGATATTCTAATTCATGTTTTAAGACATTCTCATTCATCTAATTAATGTTTCTATGACATTCTAATTCATGTTTTTAAGACATTGTAGTTCATTTTTTTAATGACATTCTAATTTGTTTTTACAACATTTTAATTCATCCTTTTAACTACAGTCTAATTCATGCTTTTTACCATATTCTAATTCACATTTTCTTATGATATTCTAATTATTGTTTTCAGAACATTCTAATTCATCTTTTTTACTATGTCATGTTTTTCATAACATTCTAATTCACTGAGTCTTTTTACATTATAATACATTTTTAATTACATTCCATTCTAGTTCATGTTTTAAGACATTCTAATTTATCTTTACATTACATTTTAATTTGTTTTAAGCCATTTTAAGGTATGTTTTAAATAGTATATTTCATTTTTATTACTTTTCTAATTCATGTTTTTAATGAAAATACTAAATTTGATTGATAACAGTTTACTTCAAATGCAAAATTTCCTGAACATTAAATGTGTACTCTATGTATTGACTATGTCTGATGCTACTGAAATAAATTCAAATTTACTAACAGTATGTGTCCTATATTTAAAAAGAGTCAATATTCTATTTATAATTTTGAAAACTCATTGAAACTTTACACAATCCAATGAAATTCGAAAACATTTAGAAATGTGGAAGCATTATTGTTTAAGAAAACAAAATGCCAGTCACATAAAACTTGTTTTAACATGTATCTGCTCATATAAACTAACTGCTGAATAGAGAAACAGTAGATGAGACCCGCACTATCAAAGCCCATAGAAATCTGGTCTGTCTAATGCAATTCTTTGATACATGTGAAGGAAAAATGTTTCCAGATTGACAGAAACCAGATCTCCACTCTTCTTCCATTTGTTTAACCAAGCAATCACCTCTGTCAAATAAGTCATGAAATCATGATTTGAGTTCAATGACATTGTCAAGTGGTTCCCACAGGGTGATTGGACAGGCTTGCTTGCATTTAATAAATCGTCATGCATACTGTGTACTGTTGTTTCACTTACTTTCTTCCCAAGCTTAGCAATAAATATTCTTACTGCTTTTTGATCAAGCATCGAGCAATTTTAGCCCTGGTTTGCTCATCACATGGGCTTTACTTGCCTAACTTCGACCTACAGGAAGCTGGGACTTCACAAAATTTAAAAAAAACAAAATTAACAGCACAATACAATTACACCTGTGAAAATTCAGTGTTACTCACTGATGTAAAATGGACAATAAAAATGCATAAATATGAATAATCCACTGGAAAAAATGCCAATGTTGTACACATTAGGTATGTCAACCTTTTTGATTTATTATACAATTGAAAATAGTTGGACTGTCAAAACTGATTGTAAACTGCAATGGATTCTTTAGAGGCACTATTCACACTGCATGCAAAAGTTTAAACTGGTAAACATTTGGGATATGTGTTGCCAAAAAGCTGGAACAAAGTGAGTTAATCAGTAAAGCTACTTCCATATACCCACCTACCTCCATACCTCCATATATACATACATACATACATACATAC
>QKMX01364397.1:5300-15482 GCA_003401595.1 Venustaconcha ellipsiformis | reverse complement strand
TTGAAAAAGTAACTGAAGAAATTGAGAGCTACAAGGATAATGAGTCCATTCCTCTTACACAGAACCCATTATGATGTTGGCAAGATCATCATTATCAGTTTCCTGTGTTATCCAGTTATGCAAGAGAGTTGCTCTTCATACCAGCAACATCTGTCCCTTCTGAAAGAGTCTTCAGCACTGCAGGAGATATTTTTTCAAGGCAAAGTGCAGCAATCAGTGCAGAGAATGCTGATATGCTACTATTTCAGAAGAACATTGCTATACCTTAATGTCTTCTTTGTAAACACAATGAACTCAGGGTTTTGATGGATTCACTAAAGAAGCTTAGGACATATAAACAATTTTCTCTAGAAAAATGTTAATTTGCTAATCCTTTGTTTCAAACACAGCTAAATAAGTTGACATCTTCCAATCTTATTCACTTTTATCTAGTCACATTAAATATTGTGTTCTTTCTTTTATTGGAGAAATTTATAGTTTGACAGTGTTGCTAAGTTATAGATGAAAACAAGGGGTTCAAATCAGTGATCAAATTATATTATTAGTTCAATTTTGATAGTCACAAAAATACTGTTTCTAGTCAGCCAAATCAGGTCTTTCTGTGATTTTATTTCTGCTGCCTGTTAAGTAATTAGTCTCTCAGGTTCAAACTCAAAAAGATTTGGAATCACTGATATTATTAATTTACTATATTATTCATTTTTTTGATCAAAGTGACGCATTTATCAGTGTGATAATTTGTGATTATGTGTACTTTTTCTTCTGTTTATCCCTCGTCATGATTGCACTGCAAGAAATTAATCTTTAGATAATATTGATTTGAAGACTTTCTAATTAGGCAAAATAATTCAATAACTCTTTTCCAGTGTTTTTGTTTCTTGCTTGTAGATGCTTTTGCATGTTGATATACTTATTTTCAAAACAAGTGATGTGATTATTACAGTTACTAGGCATTTTGATGGAATTAAAAGCAAGATGGTTTCATTTTCTTCTTTATATTTTATTAAATGCAAGGAAATTGCTCATTATATCAGTACAAAATATGCAAAATCAACATTTAAGTTATTAATGCTATCAATGACCAATGCATATTGATAAGTATCGCAATAGAGACATGCCATATTGCAACATATTGCAATACATTTTTTTCTGGCAATACTCACCGCTAGTATTTTGTAAGAAACATTCAAGAAACATTGAGACAGGCATGGCCATTGCTGATTTTGTACTCTTGCTTATTATGTTTGACTGTGTGTATATTTGGTATTTTGAAAAGAGAATGGATTATTTTATATAATATTATATTATAAACTTGTTAATGTATTGTTTTAACTTTTCAAATCATTTGTAAAAATATACCCATACAACAAAGAAAATTACACATGAATGAAATACCAAATCTCTATATCATAACCATTTCAATCTGATCATCATGGATCAAACTCTTCATCAAACAACATGAGCAAGGCACATCCAGTTTTATCAAGCATGAATATTACAGTTGGTTTATTTTGTATACGCTGAAGTTATCTGTCAAAATAACATGTCTTTTAATTATATCCTCATACTTTTGTTTTTACTCTTACTAACTTAGCAACCTGCATTTTTTCAAAATTAGATATTTGAATGATATAATTAGTATTTACTAACAACATTTGAGATTTCACTGACATACTTTAGATTTTTTTAATATTGTTTAATTTGACTTTCAGAATCATCAGGTTATTATGGACAAGCCTGCTGCTCCAGTTTTCTCAAAGACAGAGAAGAAGCGTAGTGAATCTTGGAATGATGAAGATTTTCCAGCTCTAGGTATAAGAGACTCAGCTCTTTAGTAAAACCACCACTTGTAAGAGACTGCTGGTTTGAAGAGCTTACCGAATTGTGATTCCATTAGATCCTCTAGCTCCTATAAAAGATTTGTACTAAAGGATCTTTTGGTTTCCAGTGATTTATGTTCTTCTAAGACCAGTTTTACTGACAGTGTTTTGAACAGGATTGTCAGTTACGAAAGTTAGTCACGGTACTTTTGAATTTTGTATAATAGGTTTGAAGTATGTCTAAGGTGTAGTTTTAAACATGGGATATTAACCAGTAAATTAAGTTCTCCACTAATCTCCTTAAAATTAGATTCTGATATCAGTATGTAGAGATCTGAAAGTGTTAGATTGGAGGTCATTGATTAATGCCAGTATTAATTAGTATTCACAGATTTTATGTTCAATAGACTGCTTTTATGTGTTTAGTGTTTTGCAGTTCTTACATAATGAGGAAAATCTATTTCCTGTTGGACATTATTGGGCAACATTTTGATTGGATTCTTGATGGGTCATTTATATTTGACATTTAATGTGACTTTATGTCCATGTAGCATACATCAATTTAGCATAGTAAAACATATCTTGAGAAACCACCCATTCTGCCAACATGAAGTGGTCACTAAAGACAGGTAATTTATAGCAGGTCTTTGCATGCAGGCATACTTCAAGGCAGTAGCTCCACCCAGTTTGAGAAGGAAACAAATACCCATAACTATGTAATTTATTATTTATTCATTATTCTTGTTACAATATGCAGTTGTAGCACTAAAAATACATTGATCATAAACATTTAAAATTTTATTTAAAGTTCACACATAGTTGTTACATCTTTTACATGAATCATAACAATAAGATAACACTTATGTTTATAGATTGTAAAGTTAGCTATGATAGCATGTAAGTAAATAATTATATTTACAGCCATAATGCGCAACCTTAGTCACTCATGACATGAATACTAATTAGATCAGCTCAATAAATAAAAGTATGTAACGTGCTGAAGAGATAATGAGATCTCTGGCCATGGCACATTTGGCCTTGTGCAGGTTTTAATGACATTAACTGACACAGAGCTAAAAGCATTGGATAGTCAGATGTCTGGGGCCCCTCTAAACCTTGATCTTCCATATTTTAAGTGAGTTGCTTATTCAGCTTGTCCAAAAGATGTGTTGTCTAATTTGCTTGAAGAAACCTTTGAATATGCTAACAAATGCAGCATTTTCATTATGAAATTATAAATAGAAACAGGTAAGTTATCAATATTCATCTATGCTGTGATTATTTTTGTGAGTCATTCCACCTAATGATGACTGTATTCCAAATTGTATCTCTAGATGAGAACTCTGAGCTAATTACACTGCATTTTGATTCATTTTGTTCAGAGTTGGTAACCGTGGATTCTGTCAAAACAGAGATAGTGTTTTCTGTAATTGTGACATTACCATGACATGAGCTAATTATGAAACTTGAAGCCAGTGTATTTTAATGATTATAACAAAAGCTCATTGCCTCTCTTACTTCATTTCAGTCTGTTCCCAACTTTGATAGAGAAACATGGAAATGTTTAAATTTAAAGAAAATGAGACTACTCCAAGGCCCCTACAAATCATAAAATGGACAGAATGTATGTTGATCTGTAGGCAATATAGAAGACATACAGAGATGGGAAGGATTGAGGTGTATGTCACAATTATTAAAATTTTACATATCTGAACATACACAAATTATGAAATTGTTGGAAATCACATTTGTTGAGCGCGACCTCTACAGTAGTATGTAAATAGGGGTTCAGTCACATGAACAAAATTACACTTTTAAGGAATTGACCTTTTAACTTCATTTAGCATTTTTGCTGGGTCTGGGTCTGAGATTTTCTTTCCAACCAGGATGTTTTTATGACAAGATCGTGTTTTTTTTTCAGCCATTTTGATAAATAGAATTAGAAATAGAATTAGTTCTTTTTTTGTTCCAAATAAGAACATGCGCCTTGCATTAGATAATTAGCATTGAGTCAGCAAGTTGGGAGAAATGACATTATAAACCACATCACTTTGGGTTAATTTGTTTTTCTTTTATATTGACTAAAATAGATGCATGTCCCAGATGAATTCTGGATTTAAAGAACAAAATGGTAAATGACTAATAATTGTTCTTGACTGCTGAATATTAAAGTGATTATATATGGTAAATATCCTGTATTGATTATCCACCTTTTATATCCATATTTGTATCTTTATAGCAAAAGTAGTAATGCATCAAAAAATATTGATGAATCATTTAACCCTTCTTTTAATGGAATCAGATGAATCAAAATGTTAGGTCACACAAAGTTCACCATTTTAAGAGACAAATACACACAAAAAATAATTGTTATTTAAAGTATACAACTTTTTTGCTGAGAATGGTTTTGCATCATCATTCTCACCAGGTTTGACTTATCCTGGGCAGTAAATGGACCCAGATTGGGATTTGACTTAGTGCATGTGATGAAGCTCCTTCAAATCAACCATACTCAGATCCAACTATGGAAAGACTGAACTTAGCCACAGTTGAGGAATTTTATTAGGTGTTGGGAGCTTCAGAATGCCATCCACCCCCTACTGTTATTCAAGACCTTAATGTTGATTTCAGTTTTCCTTCCATAATCATCTAAGATAAATGAGATCTATGACTGGCTTTTGAGAAGAATTAAGAACCCAGGAAATTCCAGGGCTTTCTTCCAGAAAGCCAATCATCAGGAACAGTCTCATCATGTTGGTATAAAACTCATTGTTAGATTTGATCTCTGTTGCAGTCTCCCATCCTGTCTCACAGAGAGATCTGACCATAGCCATTCTTTGGAGGTGAAGGCCAAATTGATAGGGTCTTTAACCAGGCACCTCACAGTACTATGGCCAGTGCCTTGACAACTTCTGCAAACTTAGACCCATTGCATTGTGTCACTTGTCTGCAGTCTACATCACTCAAACTTCATCTTACCCTTTCCTTACGTACAAGACTGTTTGGGTCACAATTGCTTTTTGGAGGAAAAATTAAAGAAGTTCAGAGGCAGGCAGCTCAGAAACTGCCTCCAACTTGCTGCTCAACTTACACAGGCATTTGGAAACACATAGCCCTTGCCAGTGCTCAGGGTTGTTAAATGGCCTAGGGACAAATGACCTTTTCAGTAAGATGTGCACTAATATTGATTCCAAATCAATGCCAGGAGACAACAGTCTAACCAGCCTAGGGAACAATCAAACAAACATATAGAGGCAGTAAGAAACCAGACATCTCCACTTTCAATCCTTCTAACCATAAACATTGACTTAACTTCCCCAAAGACAGCCTACCTTTTGGCAGCTGACTCCTGGAATTTTGGACTTACTTGATCATCCATTTCCTTCAGAAAATGAGTGAGTGATCCAGATCATTTCAGAAGGGCTTCTGGTTTCATTTACCCAACCCCCTACTCTTTCCACATCTCTTCACAGATGTACCATCAGAGCAAGGTGGAGGATGCATGTTTACATTTGAGATATGGTCACACATTGAAAAGCATGCAGTGGAAATTGTGCAAAAGCCACAATCATTGGGGTTTTATTTAAGGCTGTTATTTATTTGAAAGTTGAGACCAAACTTTGACTTTAGTTGCCTCAGTCAATTCATTGCACCACTAAAATTCAAGATGGAGACAATGAAATCAATCTGCCTCTCCATCCAAAGGGATGAATGTGTCATCAGTCTTGATCAGACTTGTGCATATTTTCATGTCCTTATCCACCATGCATAATGAAAATTTCTTTTACTTACCATAACATGGATTATCAATTCAAAGTCCTACCCTTTGGCTTCGTCATCAGCCCTTGGATTTTTAACTAAGGTTATGGATTTTTTCCCAAGGTTATGGGTTGCATTGTCACCCTGTTCCAGTTGACTTTATCTACAATGATGGCAGCATACCTGGATGATATCTGTCAGAAACAATATGGTAAGTTCCATTCTACACAAGGGCAGAAATGGTCTTCTCTCCCTTTTTAATCATCTAGGTTTTCTAGTGAACTAGGATCATTGAGTTTATCGATTTTGTTCCAACGGGACTTGGATTTCAGGTAGAGAGTTCCTGCAACTCCTCATATTAATCAGCATGGCAGCAGACTAAATCCACTTGTCTGTCTTTTTATGCACCCCTTACAAACAATGTTGCTAGCCCAATGGCACCCCTTTCATGTCCCCTCAATCCAAAAAATCATGTTCATGCCTGATATATGATCATTTCTGCATCAGTGGTGCAACTGACTATGGAGATTTTACAGGAGAATCCCCAGTTGAAAATAAAGTTATTTACTGATGCCAGTGCATACCTTTGAGGTGCCCACCTGTTGCAAGACTTCACTGCCATCATTGGCACATGGGAGCCAGCGGACCAACATCTGCACATCAACCTTATAGAAATTGAGGCTGTCTTCAATGTGTTTCACTTCTGGAAATATCAGCTCTAAAGTAAAACAGTCTTCAGTATGTTTGACAAATCACATTATTTAAAATCCCTCCCAACATCCACCATGCAAGCATCCTTGTTAGTATATTTCTCAGCTAAATACTAGTGACACCTGGCTGTGGCAAGAAGCGGTAATAGGCAATAGTTATTGACCTTTGCCTATATGAGATAGACAGGAAAAGACCATTTTTGTCTTCTTGGAGGGCTGGATTCTGGAGGTAGCAGGCTAATATTCCAGGTGTAATATAATTGAGTAAGCATCTCAGAGATGCATAATTTACTGAAAAATTTGGTATCTCTGTTAGGACCACACAAAATGTGTCATGGTGGCCTATATTTAACTGGTTGGTATAATTTATTTGTTGGCAATTAGTTCATGACCAAAACATTGGTACACCTAGAGGCAGGAAACATTGAAAGGGAATACATCTTGATAATTACTACACCCCTCCCAATCACAAAAACAGGTCACTTTGACCAATATTTCATGCTTCACATGTAAATGATTCTTGCACTTTTCATGCCATAATGATCAAACTAGAACTGTATGCATCTCTTATATTACAACATCCTTACATACAAGAAATACATTTTGACCTGCTGCTCACATTTTAATAGCCCAAGTTTTACATTGACATGCTGTATGATAGTTAGGTTAGAGCCATGAAACTTAGTGACAGGTTGTGTCTTGATGAGTATTACACCCACATCACAAAAGTTGGTCATTGTGAGCCACACTTCATGCTTCACCAACTTTAGGAGATTATTTTTCTTTTTCACTCCTTGAACTTAAATCATTAAACTAGTTGATCGTATACATCTCCTTTAATACCATAACACAAAAGGTGACAGTGACCTAAATTTCACATTTTACTGGTTTACCTTAAGAATTTGCTTTTATCTCATGACCACATTTTTCTTTTCGTGTGTGTACTTGCTATCCTAACCAAAAAACACTAGAAACTTTCTGAATGGTTGCGTCTTGATGAGTATTGTTCCCTCATTCAGTAGTTGGTTATTATTGCCCATATTTTATGCTTCATTGACTTGAGCTAGATTTTGTGTTTTTATTTTCATTTTTCAAGCACTGGTAGAATTGTGAAATTAATGATTTTATGCATTTCTTACCATCACACCCTTACAATAAAAAAAAGCTCATCATGACATATTTTACAGGATTTTTGTTAAGAACTACCTTCCAATTATGTAATGACAACATGAAATTTTTTGGTATACCATATGCATACAGACCTAACTAGAATAATGAATCTTGAAGAATGGATGCATTTTGACATGGTTTGTATTCTTATTGCCAAAAGGTAATCATACTTCAGTGACGTTAAATTTTTTTAAAACTTTTCTTCAGAGTTCATTTGTTGGGTGCTGTTCACATTCCAGTGATGAAACTTGCTAATTGGATGCATTTCAATTAGTACTACCTGTACCCAAGATAACTTTGTCAGAACTTATATTCTGCATGATAAACAGTGGATAATAGGGACATGTAAACATAATAGTGTTGAGCTGTGCTATTGTTGTGTATGGTCTGATCTATACAATTTGTTTGGATAGCAAGTAGAGAAGGTTTTATTTAGAAAAGAAAGGATATGATGCATTTTTAAGGTTCATTTTATTAATAGTCCCAAATAACTTTGGAATCCTGTAGACTTTGTCAGTATATTTTAGCACCTGTCTAATCGTGGCTGAAAGTTTTCAGGAATCTCTTTTTAAGATGACTTTTAAGAAGAAAAAGTTTAGTATTTAATTTTACTACTGATGTCCATTCTTCTTGAACAGGTTCTGCAGCAGTTAAGGGCAATGAGTCAGCAGTTCTGTCAAGAGGAAAACCAATGAACAGTTTCAATCAAAGTATTAAGGATACTCACAGAGTCAATAATGCAGCTGCTGTGTTTTCAGATTCAGTTTCATTTAGACCAGACACTACTAAAAGCATTGAAGTAACTAGCAAAACTTCACAAGTTCCAGCAAGAGTTAAAGACTCTTTGAAAAGTCTTAATCAGTCCACATTAGCATGGTATGAGGATATGATTACAACCAGTCAAAATAATTCAGCTTTTCAATTACCAAAGGATTCAGACATGTTTCACAAGAAAACTACATTTTTATCTGGAGCAAAAACAAGTTATGATGAAGGTTTAATGAACAGGTATCTCAGGAATTCACTTGATTCAAGCATAGGTTCACATTTTATTTCCAGAAGTGTAGCAGGATCTATACTAGTCCAAAATGAACTTCCCCACTTGCAGAGTGATGATCAGTTAAGTTCTAATGTCTGTCAGTCATCTTCATTTGGTGATAATACAGATGTGTATACACATTTAGATATGGCAAGGAATAACAATGATTTAAAGGATAATATCATTGCTAATAGTAATAATGATCAATGCATTACTAATCAGTTTTCCTCAGAAGGTGAGAAGTCTGACATAATGCGTAAACATATTGATTACTCTCTAGTGACTAATTACAAGCAGTCAGATGTTAATGTGAAAAAAAGTAACATTAAGGGAGAGAACACTGATAAATCAGACGTTAATAATGGGTCATTAGAAAGGAAGAAATATGAAAAGAAAATAATTCCTGAATCTAATTCAAGTGATTGTCACAAGTGGAAGGTAAAGGGAGAATTTGTTATCCAGGTGGATGGACTTCCTCCAAATCCTGATTTATCAGGTCTTGTTGACCTTATAGCATCCTTTGGGACTGTATCTGATCAGGAAGTTTCAAAAAATTCAACAAGTTCTTCTGCCAGATTTAAGTAAGTATAGAAATTAAAACTAGAAATCTCCAACAGATAAAACATATTCTTGCCCCATTGATCCTGCCAGGGTTTAATTAGGTATATGAAATTGTAATTCACCTTTACAAGCCACACCAGTTAATATTCAGACCTGCCAACCCAACAGACTTGCAATTAGTGAAAAGAGAGATAACAATTAGTGAATTTTGAACAAAATTGATGAAACTAATGACACTAGATCCTTCCACTTAGATGGTCAATACTTCATTATGTGAAAATCCCAAAATAAAACTAAAGTACAGTATTTACACTAATTAAATGTTCAAATTTATTTGCTGCCAAATTTTCTGATATATACAAACTATATGCAGTTTGTCATGATATGATCCTGTGACAGAGTTGAACCGCCTCAATTTCTAAACAGTTCAGACTTCCTACTGCCTTGTTGATCATGGTGACTAAAATTGTTGCAAAGTTTCAGACCTGAAGGAGGTGCCAAAGACTCTTATTTTTCCTCATGATATAGAAAGTACTCTTTCACTGCCAGTGTTGCTGATCTCAATCAGAGAAAGGCAGGTTATGTTCAACAAGAAAACTCACAAACAGTACTTCACCATTGGTAACTTGTAGGACTTAAGTAGGTGGCTTCAGGTTTCCAGAGATGAAATCTGCTGGTTGCTCTGAATTTTTACAATATGCATGTGTTTTTTGCAAGCAGTGTGCTTTTTAACTTCATCTCTGCTACATACCCAATTGGCTTTTATCAATTAATAATATTATATAATACATGTATGACAGGTAAATTGGAAGCAATAATATGAGCCACAGCACATTCCCATTTCAAACATTTATGGATCATTGTGTGCAAAAGTGTGATGTACATCAATGTTGGATGCTGAATGCATGGAAAAATTTTGGTGTATTCCAATCCATACTTCACTTTTGTAGAATACCTTTCTTTTTCTTTGGAAGTGAAAACATTTTAACTGTAGTTTTGCTTAATTATCAAATGGTATTAAGCAGAAGTGGTGTTGGTGCAATCACAGAAAATTATGAACTAAAGCAAATTACAATATATTCTGGGCCCCGAGTGGTCTAAAGTGCTCTCCGTTATGGATCAC
>QKMX01364393.1:6989-18689 GCA_003401595.1 Venustaconcha ellipsiformis | reverse complement strand
TCGGGCTTGGTCAGTGGCTACGTGAGAAAGCTTCTAGTAGCTTCTCGTGGGTCCTTTCACGGATTTTCCCGGGTTCTTCCTCCACCTTTTATACTAGCCGTCATGTATAGCCTATCTTATGCTGAAAATGGCGTCAATCTCTACAACAACAACAACAACAACAACTTACGTTGGATACGATGATGGTATCCATTGGGTCAATGCTGGCCGATTGGAGAGTAAATGAGCAAAGTGAAGTCATTTTTCGCTGTCATATGTGCTGTCAAGTGAAATTTTGCAAAAATCTAGTTTTGAAATGCTCTAAAGAGATTTTATTTGATTAAATCTTCAAAAGAAATAATAATTAAGTTGAAAGAGATAATAATTTTAGAACGAACTATAAAACTAATACATAAAGATCAAATATAACCGTTCCGGCCATGCCTTGCTTGAATAAATCGCAACGTCTTTTATACACAAACGTTTTTGTAATTTCCATACAGGATATAATTCTCAGATAATTCCAAGTATAAAATTCCTAAATTCATAAGAATAAATCTACTTACATGATGCAATATGAAAAATATTCCAATAATTGTGGATTAAAATCCCCTCATACCAAAAAAGACGATCACATAATAAACCGTTGAAACCATAACTCTGCATCATGTATGAAGTATATGAATCTAGTTTCAAGGGGCGTCACGTGATTTATGTTATTGGTAGAAAATATCGTACTTGCAAAGATTTAGTCAAACAATAGTCCAACATATAAATCCTGATATTCGCATTACAATAACTTAACAATATTTGCACAACTGGATTTATCAGAATTACAACCGCTGAACAGCGTTGGACCAGCTGTTTCTTTTCCAACTTCGGCTATTGAAGAATGGTCTGACTTTGGTTGAACATTATATAACCAAAGCAGACCATGCGATTATCTACCAAAGTCAGCCTAATGTATGTGTGCTATCTCGAGAAAAATATAAAATCCAAGTTTATTGTTCTTGAAAATTTCTAAAGAAACGTTGTATCATTTCGCCCTGAGTACGAATCAAAACTCAGAAAGGTTGTATATATCTCTAGTTTGTGATAATTTAATCGTATCGAAATCATCCGGACATGACTAACAGGGAATCAGTATCCGTAAACAACAACTTACTATTAGGCCATTTCACCTTAACAAAATTGTAATGAAAATCATACCACTTTGACAAATGTAAAACAGCAGCACTAACATATATCGGTTTATTCAACTTCAGATGTTTTTTGGTCCTGAATCGCTACCAGTTTTTCGTTAAAATTTTTAAACTAACGAAATCAGCTGCAGCAACAATCATATTCGGCGATTTTTATAGCATTTAAAATTTCAACGTTTTCTCGTTTTCTGATATTTTCCATAGTATTTCCGAATATGCTATTGTTCATCAGCTTGAAGTTCTTTTCGAAATCAGTTGATGCAACTGCTCGTCTGTTGCTATTAAAAGTAATATAATCTTTCATTCACCTACCCTGATTAAACTTTTCTTAGAACGAGTACGTGATCAACAGCCTATTTCAGATTCTAATAATGAATCACGAGTCGCTATTTGTCAAATAGATTCGGAACAAGTTTTCGAACAAGTTATTCTTTTTTGTGTTGCTCGTTGGTAATACGATAACCAACTATAATCGATCGACATTGACTGTGACCAAAATGGGTAGTCGTTGTGCAGATCGTGCAAGGTGTAAGGATAATCAATATCAAATTCTACAAAATAACTAATATCATAATATCATCCGGTTTGTTCGATCAGTTTCCTTAATAAAATGATCTTGACTTATCCAATGGAATCCTTTAACGGGTATTGGTTCTGACATCGCGTAACAATAAAGATTATTCGCGACTAAATAAATTATATATTTCGACAGAAGGTCAGTGTTATAATCTGATATGTTCTTGTTGTTTGCGTTGACATTTTTTCGTGATTACGCGTATTCCGCCGCAAAGTCTGCGTTCGAGAAAGTTGAACATGTCAACGTCAGTCAAAAACTCACAAATTTGACTTTGCTAAACTTTTGCAATGAGTCCCAATTTAATCTTATTGCTAAGCAGTACCAACACAGATTTAATCCATAATTGCTGTAGCAAACATCTCTAAAATTTTCAAATACGTCAGCTAACAATAAAACGTTAAATAATGATAATCGCCTAACTTTTTACATTCGAACTTATTCCAAATCCATTTAGAGTAATTGTAGTCGGAATCTGTAATATTTTCTACATTAAGTTTTGAATAAAATGCGGATTTTTCAGATAATTCTGTGTGATCGAACTTATTCCAATCGTCGAGATACTTATACGGAAAAACACTTTTTCGTAATGGCAAGTTATACCGACCGAAGAAATGATTTTTCAGATTATCAAATATGTCGCAACCTTTTACTAGTTGGTCTAACGAAGCTGCCATAAAATGCAAGCTTTCGATGACTTTCAACTTGCCTAACGTAATAGACCCATTTATCATGAAATTATTCGGAATACATTTTACATTGTTATTAAATTTTAGAATTACAAAAAACTTCAACAATAATACGCGAATGAAAGCCCCTGAAATTGTGCAGTACAACCTGAATAAAATCTGGTGATTTGGAATGCAAGTTACATTTGTCATATGCTGCACTGCGATAATTACATGTGATATGACAATGATCTTTGATTCCATCTTGCTCTAGAGTTTGTTCACAAATATGACATAATTTTGCTGTATCAAATTCTGTTTCTTGTTGTTTTGTTAGTCGTTTAATCCTAAATTTTTGCTCAACATATTTAAAATATAATCTGCTTCGTCAATCAACTGTTTCAGAAGACATGTCGCCGGATCTTGCGAGTCCTTGTCGGACTTGCGATAAAATTTGATTGGCTTTGACAGACTAGAATCAACAGCACCAACAACGTTATATGTAACACCACATGGAACATGTTCATGTACTCGCCTTGTACTTAACTTTTTAGGTTTATTATTAACACCATGAGCTGGTAACAACAAACATTCTAGATCAGCATAAATTACAAACGGAACTTTTATTTTGTAGTTATAGTTTATAAACTGTAATATGTTATCGCTTTCGCTCGGCATAACTATCCGTTGCACCTTAACACAGTACTCGAGATGCTTTTATGATGATTCTTCTGACACACATTCGTGTAAACATCTAAGGCAGAAATGCTTTGTTTCTTTGTGCTTTTTGTATTGTTCACCAATAAGTCCGTTTAAGATCTTGATCGAAACGTAATGATTTTTATAGAACAACAAATTAACAGTTTCTTGTGTTGCTTCATCTGATATGAATCGCTGATAAATTGTGTCATTATCGTCGACGCTGAACACATCTGTTGTTCAAACTTTAGTATTTGATTCTTTTTGCAACAGGAAAATGAATCTGATTAAAGTTTAGCTTGTGGACGTGATTGATGTAGTCGCTCACTCAATCAACATGATCAGAAGCAGAAAATAACATTGATAATAAAGCCCACTGAAAACCCTTTTCGTCGTTGTTATTAACTTTGATACAGCATTTCGTATTTTTTATTTTCGTTGGTAAATAAATGAACGAACCACCATGATTCAGATTGTATTTTATCGTCTAAAACAACACTTCTGAAATCGTTTCAAACTTCCGATCTGATCCTGATGCAGTATATTGTTCTATCTTATTACAAATTTCCCGATGAATTTCATCGGACACGATTTTAAACCTGTTCCGACTAACACTTATTTTGATTTTGTTGCAGTTTACGGATTAGCAAGTTCATCTTCAACAACACTTTGTGTCGCAGGGTTTTGATCATTACCGTATATAACATTGCACCAGAATCTTTAGACCTTTGGGTATTTCAAGTTCGCGTTTGATAATTGGTTGCAGCAGATGAAACAGATTCGTAGATGAGAAGTTCGCTGGAACAAGTTGATTGTTGAATTTGTGAATATTGTCGAATCCGACAAATGCTGTAGCAAATTTAGTTCGAGAAATACTTGTTGTTAAACTCCCTTTTGCAATATCCAGCAATTTCAATATCATATTATATTACGTTTTATTATTTCCAATACGTTGTTGAAATGAGTACAATTAGACAAATAGAAAACCTGTATAATAATGTCACAAAATTTGCATTACACTGATATTGTGGTTAAAATTAATAAACAAGAATATTTTCACGAACATCTAACGTACATAGGATGGGCGGGCAACATGTTTGGTTCAGTAATAAAACCATAAACACCGGAGAATCTTTCGGCGTAAAGACACAAGCAGATTATAGACTTAAAGTAAAATCGAATGATGATGATGATGGATATGTAGAAAGTCTTTGAAAGGATTTAATTTACTCGCTATTCTGCGACAACATACCAGAAGGATAACGTGTGTTTCATGGCAACAGCGAAGATATTGGTCATAATATTGCAAATTTATCTTTGCAGGACGAATTTCAACGACATCCGATCTATGACTTATACGAATCAAATGATCAAGGTTTGATCAGCCATATTAAAACGATAAAGATTCTTGGTAATATCAATAAAGATGAATATTTAACAATAAGAGTTGGTGGGTAAAAAACTGATCGTATTAGCAATAACGCACATCGTTTCGTTTATGAAGTTTTTCATGGCCAGATTCTAAATGGTCTTATAATAGACCATCTAAACAACATAAAAGCTGATAACAGAAACGAGAATTTAGATTTAGTAACACAAAAAGAAAATGCTAAAGGAGGTTAAGGAGGCTATGGATCTAACCCTGTTAATGCTGTTACATCAACCATTATTGAAACTACCGAAAAAAATATCTTTTAAATCTGTTTATGCAGCATCCAGACATTTTTAAATCGTTCCCCGGCCAATTGAAAGAGTTGCTGATGGTTAACAAAGATCAGCATTTTCTAAGCGATCTAATGTATGAATAATCTTTCGATATAATAATTAACCATTTAATATTCGTCCTAGTTCTTGTCCTGTGATACAACTATAACACCAATTCATGATAGCCCCTCTGTCATACACAATATAAGATACCAGTTCAGTTTATCTTTCAAATCTTTTTTCGGTTTTGGTAAGAAGCACTTTGTCATTTCCGCCTATCATAATCATCAAATTAGCTGTTATTTATTCACCAGCTGTTGTATGAAAGGCTCACCGAACTACTTCTTATTGTTTATCTCAATTAGGGATCTTTGCTCGCTCATGAGATCGAATCATGTTTAAGTTTTATTTTAGATAAAATGCTATTTGTACAGGTCATTGATGAAAAGAATGTCTAATATTTATCATGATTTCGATATACAACAAGTTCATTCTATGTTGATCAAACAAACGACCGCGATCGCATAGCGATTGTTGAAACATTGATATTGGAAATTATTTACTTTTATCTTTATCGCAAAAAACAGAACACTGGAACGAGTTCGATTGTGGAGCGATTGATGATAGAGAAGTTGTTGAGGAACAATCCGAAACTGTCTTATCAGATAAAAAAATTACGGAAGGTCAACATGTGGTAGATAGAATGTTAAGCATCACCTAGCAAAAAAAGTTTGGATTTTTAGTTGCCGAATACCAGATGTTTTGGCAAATGATCCGACCTTTCATAAACATCAAGTTACCAAGTCTACAAAAAATATAAAGTTTGGTTTTATATTTGTTAAAATCTTAAATGCAATGAATCAAACATCAGAGTTAAAATAACATCTGCTGTTGTGTAAAGAGATAAATGCAAATCTGTTGCGACAGAATGCGAGCAAATTACGATGTGCTTGCTCATCGTTATCTTAAATCGAGTTAATATTTTTCGTTGGTATCTAGCTACTAAAACTGTTGCTATAACCGCGCCATTTCACTAAACTTCGCTTACCAGATGTTTTTATCACTCGCTCTATAACGAATATATCTTGATCAGTCTTTTGTAGTTCTTCTTCGTAAAAGCTACCAATTAAATCTCGCCGAGAGTATTGTGTGGGGGCAGATCTTTTAGTTTATAAGTAACTGATATTGTTGTTAAAACTCGATCAACAACGAACACATCTTCCGACCAAGTTCTTGGTAAAAGCATTTTCATACGTTTTCTTTGCCTAAAAGAAATTCAAACTCGATCTCCAACTTTAAATTTGTTTCTGCTGTACATATTTTCGTTTGCTAACAACGGATTTTTAACTGCATCGTTCGGTGACATTTTTTTAACATATTTTAATTTATCCATAATTTAGAAGTTCCTTATCGCGGTCGCTTTGAGCATCTGGTAACCGGTAACATCATAGCCTTTGCCGTTTTTCTTTTCTTTATTCGATTTACTGGAGACTGATTCGGCGTCCGATACCTAATAGATTCGGAAGCAGACTCCTGCTATTCCT
Organism: Venustaconcha ellipsiformis; assembly: GCA_003401595.1. Lineage (NCBI taxonomy): Eukaryota > Metazoa > Mollusca > Bivalvia > Unionida > Unionidae > Venustaconcha > Venustaconcha ellipsiformis. The sequence continues at coordinate 12,319 of QKMX01364393.1, read as the reverse complement.
GCTAGTAACAGACCTAGGAATCCGCCCTGGACCATCCTCTATTTTCATTTGTCTTTCGTTTTGGTGGCATCTTTTTTAATAATTGTTAGAGAAAATCAAACAACTTCCTTGACTCCATCACCGGACACCGCCTTATTTGTTGCACCTGATATTGTACCTGACGCTGCCAAACTTAATGTTCAGAGGAGAAGCAATACTTTTGGTATTATTGCTTTTGCTAGTGGTGCAAGTCCTTGACCAAGAAATCCAACATGACGTGCCATTACTGCAATTTCAGCTACAGACATATTAAGTATAAACGATTTACCAGTGCTCAGGTTTTTAATTTGTCGTGTTAGTAAATGTTTTGTTGCTGTCATGCCTTTGGTTCATGTAAAATCGATTTTGAGAGATACTGCTTGTTCTTTAGCAACCGATGTTGACAATTTCTTAATTTGTCCGAGTGTATGATATATTTTCTTGCGTAACGTATTTCATTCTTATATTATTTGCTTGATAAATCTATTTTGTTAAAGTTGTTTGTTTGATTTGTTTGTTTTATACTTGCACAGTCATCCGGCCTTTGGTTGCGTTGATCGTCAAGAACTTGTCTGACACAACAAGTGCATACGCGTAATGATTTACTGGAGGTGCTACACTAAGCATCCATGTTACTTCGATGTCTGTGGTTGATCCAACGGCTCATTCGGAATGTTAAGATACGTGAAAGTATAAGATCGGGTAGAGTGTTAGAAATTCTTAGATTGAGATTTGAGATCCGCTATCACCGTCTTGATACTTTGCATGGCCTCCATCAAGAACATGTAAGGCCGCGCTACATTGTTGTCAACTCCGTTATAAAATTACATTCGATTGATCGTTCGGGATATTGTTTTGAGTTTATTCGGACCAAGATTAGCCGGTAATCAGGACTATCAAATACGGAATTATTTTGTATTTGAGATCCACTTTGATCTTATCGTTGAAACACAACAAGAATATGCACATGACTTCGGCAACTGATCGCTAGGCCCAGTTGTAATTAGCCAAGTATGATCTGATGAGACAGAAACTGCTGTTTGATAAATTTTGTTTTGCATTGTTCAAGTTCTATTTATCGATGGACTGAATAATTCGTGGCATCCATAGCGCGAGTTGAGAAATAACAAACTGAAAGTGTGGAAAACCAACTACTTTTATTATGCAATCATTCTTGTCGACTCGGTCAAGAATAAAAGTATGTTTGATACCAAAAAGACTTAGTTGTGGTCGTGCAAAATCGAAATATTGTGGAAAGCGGTAACATCATTGTAATCTGTTCTGATCTGTCGCTTAAACTTTTCCTTTTTGCATATTCTTCGTTGTATGCTCCGGCTGATACAAGAGGAACAAGAGATTAAGCATCAGCGGCTGGTGAAATAAAGTTAAGCAGACAATCATATCTCACTGCATTTTCCAACCAGTCCTATCACACACAGCATACTACACCATGTTGACTAGTCATCTAGTTCATAACCTAGGTGGTAGAATAACATGGATGTAGTACTGTGACTGTGCAGAGATATATTTACTTTTTTTTATCAGCACCATTAAGAGTGTCAATTCTCTAATGCATGTAAATACTGCCTTTGCTTTCTAATTTTATACTTTAATAGTTAGCTATGCAAAACTGTATACAATTTTTGAATAATTTTGATTTATTCTCCACTGCCCATAACATACAGCTGAGAAACAAACTGTTTTATAGCCATATACAAACTCTGGTATCTGAAGATGTTATAATCACATTTCTTTTTTTTTTATATAAAAGCACTACATCAAAATACTGAAATTTGCATATAAATATACCTATTTATTAAATTTCACAGGCCGGTATGTTTTCTTAGCCAACAAAGATGAACATTACTCAAATTACACATGGAATATATTCATTACATGCAGATCTCTTTTGATGAAACTCAGCCAAAGATCCATTTTTCCCAAGTTATTTTACGGCTGGAATATTCAGCATAAGTTGAGAATTTTGCATCCTCAGTTGAATCTCCTATCTACAGCCAACAACAACATAATGCAGGCCATAAGCAGAAGCTGCTGGCCACAATAAAATGCTGTAGTGTTCTTTTGCCATCTTTACCTTCCCCTCAAAATGTACAACAGTGGGAGGCTGAAAATGCTTAATCATGCAATGTGATGCTGATTATTAACCTTCAGACTGATATAACTAATAAATATTGATTGCATACAGCCAGAATCCAGATAACATTCCTAGACACTTGCCAGAAGTAGAACAAACACGCACATCATGATACATCAACAACACTAAGGAGAAAAAGACACATTTATTATATGACTCTCTCAAAAGAAATCTGATGCTTTGGGTCTCTTGGATTTTGGAATCTGAAGTAAATCATCTGTCAATGATGGGGTTGCCTCCCCTTTCCTTTTACTTTCTGGTGTCCTTATTGATGGTGTTTTTACACTTGATTTTGGAGTGTAACTAGGTGTGAGCACTGATGGAGTCTTATCACCTGGAGTCCGACCAGGGGAGGGACTATAACTAGCTCTAAGAGCCTTGTCTGTTTGAGTTCGAATTCCTAGCCGTGAAGAATTCACAAGTTTCTGTGCTGCAGGTGACATAGAACTAATCCTTTCTGTTGTGCTTATTCCAAATTTTGGCGATGGACTGTAAGAGAAGAAAAAAAAATTATTACCTGAAAGAGACAAAAATGCTCAAGAATATACAAGAAAGTAGTGATTGAATTACTGTGCAATTTATCCCTAAACAAAAGTGTAAAAAAATATGTGGTCATGTAGACAATACAAGTACACCTGTCAATATCAGCAATATATCTGCACAAATTGATTTCTATGTAGGCAATGAATACAATGAATTTTGCTATTAGAAACTTTTCCAGTGAAAGAATCCAGATGGAATTTTATATGACATATTTACTGAAATAATGTACAGATTATAATTCAAATCTAAGGCTGCTTAAAGGCAGACCTGATTACCATATGCATGTAATACAATCATGGATCTTAATTTGTTAGACTTTTCATGCATACTGCAAAGGCTTGATGTACACTCATTCAATGGAACAGGAGATATGGCAATTTAATGAACAACAAAATCTGATCTCTACTGAATGAGCCAAATTACTTTTCATAAACTGCCAGACATGCATGTGTGAGGTTTTCATGTCAGTAAAGGAACTGTGCCCAATAGGCATATTCATCGACGAGAGTAACAATACAACTTGTATTCTATTTTGCAAAATTATTTTAAAAATCAGTTTACAATTAAGAGATGCCACCTCTTAATTCAGTCACCAAGTCATCTGTAATGCTATTTATTTTCAGGAGTGCTCCAAAAGCAGTGACATTATGCATTACACAAATTACGCTAGTGATTAATCTAATAACAAGAACATTTGCACATGGCAAATACACAAATCAGAGAAGGAAACAAGAGAGGTAGGTGCACTGTTTAAAGTGGATCTCATAAGTTTGAAATTAAACAAGTTTATACATTTATTGTAAACAACATGTTTGACCTTTTTCCTTCATTTCAACACTATTTATATTTGGAACAAAGTAATCCTGAATAATATCACATAAGGATGATTGATGATCTACCATATCCGACATATCATGGTATTTTGTTGACTAAATATGCATGACTGAAGACACTGCCAATAAACATCAGATTAATTCCTATGTTAAAGTGGCCATGTTTCTCAGTTCAAGGAAGAGACTGCATGGCTCATAATGTGACAAATTGTCAATATTATCTAGTTTTAAAGGCACCCAATGATGTTTAAGACCCATATCAAGATTCAGTATTATTCAGTTACTTTGGCATATATGACTTTTTGTATGTAATGATGACCTTGGGGCTATAACACCTCTTTTCATTTCTGTATCACATATGTTTATGTTTAACAAAATCTTGTGTGTCAAAATCTTTCAAGAAACATCCACAATGGGACAATTAATGTCTCTCTTAATCGTCTTCTGCACAAAAATGATGTGTAAATTTTTGTACAGTGACAAGACAGGCACGCATACCAAAGGAAAGGAAAAACTGATTGTCTTTATATCAAGTATATATTTGTACAATAAATATTCATTTTAAAAACTGTCCTGTACATTCAGTACACTTGTGTTTTAGGTGTCAATTATATCTCACAAAGTCTTCCAACTTGGAGCATAACATTTAACTACCGAAATTCTATCCCAGTCCACTGCAGCAAAAGATACCATTTATGTTACAAGAAGCCATTTGACTTGAAGCAACATATTTAGCCGCCCTAATTATATCATAACAATTTACAGAAGAATTTCATGATGCTTAATAACTGAATGAAATTTATTACTGAAATGAATAATAATGTGGGAGAATTGTCATCATTCCATGACCAATCTCCCTGTCTCTGCAGTAGATAAATGATATTTTATTTTCATATATCTAAAAAGTCACATGTATTTTGCTTTTGTTTTACTCAACAGTTAAATCATTTTTCTCTTGCATTTTCAACAGGGTATTAGTGTTTATTTTGTTGTTAGAAACATAATCAAGGCTGAAACTGTCAAGCTGGGCAACAATTTCAGGGTGAGGGGCAAAAGCTAAACTATTGCAAGAATATTTCCTTTCTGTCCTTTATATTGTTTAGTCATTAGTTTCAACTCATAAACACTGGGAAACAAGTTCAAATCCTGTTTATTCCTGCCTCAGTCAGTTCTCTTGGCATATCTCTTTGCAAATCCTAATTCCCATTGCATTGGTATGAATTCTCCATAACAGACTCCTTTATCACTGACTTCTCAACATTTACTTCTCTATGCAAGAAATCTTTTTTGGTTACAAGTAACACCATATTGTAAAGAACAAATTTTGGTTCTTAAAAATTCATTATCAGTACCATCTTAAAGGCAGACCAAAGTCCCCTGTATTAAATACTATTAAATTATTCAGTATGATGAGTTATGCAAATGTCTGAAAGTTTTGACTCTATGTAATCAATGCTTATAAAGATATTCCCCCTAAGCCATGTACAGTTTTGGCAGTTTACTTGATTCCATGTGATGTCAATGGAGGAACCCAACACTGTCAATCACCATTTAAAACTAGGTAAATCTTCATGACCATGAAAGACCAGTGATTCATATTTTCATAATACCAGACCTGCCGACTCTTACGATTTTGCTTTAATTCTTACGAATATTACCCTTAAAATACGGACTTACAGCATACAAGCAAAAACTACAGAAAACTTATCATTGCCTATAATCCGGATAATTGATTCACCCATAGTTGATATGGATCCAGGTTTCATATTAGAATTAGTAAA